>ML685803.1:5035403-5055804 GCA_007922175.1 Pelusios castaneus
GCCTTCCCTTTTCTTTCCTTCCTTTTCTCTTCTTTGCCTTCCCTTTTCTTTCCTTCCTTTTCTCTTCTTTGCCTTCCCTTTTCTTTCCTTCCTTTGTCTTCCTTTCTTTCTCTTCTTTGTCTTCCTCTTCCTTCCTTCCTTCTTTCTCTTCCTCTTCCTTCCTTCCTTTCTTCTTTCTTTCTCCTCTTCCTCTTCCTTCCTTCCTTTCTTCTTTCTCTTACTTTTTTCTTTTTCTCCTCCTTCCTTCTCTCTTTTTTCTTTCTCTTCCTTCCTTCCTTCTTTTTTAAAAAGCTTTTTAAAAATTAATTTTAAATAAAAACCTTTCTAAAAATTAAATTTCAATTAAAAATTCATTCAAATTCAATTAAACACAATTAATTAATTCTGTTCTACCTTGAATTAAACTAAACCTTTAATGTTACAAAGTTTAAATTTAATTTATATTAGTTCACACAAACGCCCCATCCATCTGCTCTTGGTCCGGCCCCCGGTCCAATATATGAACCCATTGTGGCCCACGAGTCAAAAAGTTTGCCCACCCCTGGTCTAGACAGAGATTGAATCATCTTCTCGCCTATAGAGATGATTCCTTCAACACATGGTTCAGGCACAGTGGCAGGTCAGTCTGGGGTAACTCTGTTCCCCTGCACCTACTTCAGGGCTCAACAAATCCTGGGCACCAGGTCGCCATGGTGCTCAGGAATTTCACTGTGGCACTTAGCTGCACTGCGGTCTTTATATGTGGAATGCCCTCTGGCACCCTGGGTGGGGAAAGAGGGGTGGTGCCCTCAGCAAAACTGTCAGCAGCTTTTCTTCGGTGGCAGGGGTTTTCTTTGCTCCTCAGTGCTGCCAAAACTGGTGGTTGTGGCAGCTGCGATGTTTTTTCAGCAGCAGGGGCATCCTCAACTACCACATACCTCAGCACCTTAGTTTTTTGGGCTGGCACATTTGTCGAGACCTGCCCTACAACATTTTTTTCTGATAAACAGAGGTCTTTATTTTCCAGCAGCACTAAAATCACTTAAACAGGAATTTGTGTATTCAATAGCTCTGAAACCAAAGCTCTTTGGAAGTTGGGGGAGGGCACAATGAGGCCCTAGTCCCTAACTGGGGCCTCTAAACACTGCCATAGTACAAATAATTAAAAAGCTGACAGGTTTCAATGAAGGCTACTTTTAAGAAAATCTTATTCAGAAATCTAACAGCCTGAAGAATGTTCTTGTAGTGGTAAATAGCATAAATGTTTTTATGCTTTCCCCTCTTTTCTTGGATTACTGTTTGATTGTTAAAAGCCTAAATTATAATGTAAGGACATAGTTGTGAAACACCTCTTTTTTTCTTTGAGTGCTTTGACTTGTGATGTGGAATCAATAGTTGATCAGCTATCATTATATATTATTCTTATATTTAATCATCACTGAAAGTGCAGATATGCCCTAAGCAGAGAAGCATCTGCTATCTGTGAATCCTGTAAATATGTATCTCTTAATGCACCAGAAATTACTGAAAATCTGTGTAGATGCAGTCTACATTACATATTATCTCTGCAGTAGATGCACCATTTGTGTATAATCTCACCTCAGAATGCCAAGAAACCTTGTAGTAATACCACCCGAGTGCCTACAGTGTATGGGAAATACTGCAGATGAGTGCACTCTGGCGACCAAAAAAATAAAACTGCTGGTGTCTCACTGGGAACCAACTTTGCCGAACCCTTTACTAACGGTATGTGGAAGTTGCTCAGATTCGTCAGTGATGGGTTGCAATATAAAACCCTGAAAGAGATACTGACATTCATAGAATAATAGGGTTGGAAGGGACCTCACGAGGTCATCTAGTCCAACCCCCTGCTAAAAAGCAGGACCACTCCCACTAAATCACCCCAGCCAGGGTTTTGTCTAACCGGGCCTTAAAAATCTCCAAAGATGGAGATTCTACCACCTCCCTAGGTAGCCCATTCCAATGCTTCACCACCCTCCCAGTGAGAAAGTTTTTCCTAATATCCAACCTTGGCCTCCCCAGCTGTAACTTGAAACCACTGCTCCTTGTTCTGTCCTCTTACTACCGAGAACAGCCTACCTCCCTCTTCTTTGGAGCACCCCTTCAAGTAGTTGAAGATTGCTATCAAATCTCCCCTCAGTCTTCTCTTCTGTAGACTAAATAAGCCTAGTTCCTTCAGTCTCTCCTCATACATCATGTGCCCCAGCCCCCTAATCATTTGTTGCCCTCCGCTGGACTCTTTCTAATTTATCCACATCCCTTCTGTAGTGGGGAGCCCAAAACTGGACACAGTATTCCAGATGCGGCCTGACCAGTGTCGAATAGAGGGGAATTATCACATCCCTTGATCTGCTGGCAATACTCCTACTGATGCAGCCTAATATGCCATTGGCCTTTTTGGCAACAAGGGCACACTGTTGGCTCATATTCATCTTCCCGTCCACCATAACCCCCAGGTCCTTTTCTACAGCGCTGCTACTTAGCCGATCGGTCCCCAGCCTGTAGCAGTGCATGGGATTTTTTCGTCCTAAGTGCAGGACTTTGCACTTGTCTTTGTTGAATCTCATGAGGTTTCTTTCAGCCCAGTGTTCCAATTTGTCCAAGTCTCTCTGGATCCTGTCCCTGCCCTCCAGAGTATCTACCATTCCCCCCAACTTGGTGTCATCCGTGAACTTACTAAGCACACAGTCTATTCCATCATCAAGATCATTAATGAAGATGTTGAATAGAACCGGCCCCAGGACTGACCCCTGGGGCACTCCACTTGTTACCGGTTGCCAACCAGACATCGAGCCATTGATTCCTACCCGCTGAGCCCGTTGATCTAGCCAGTTTTCAATCCACCTTACGGTCCACTCATCCAACCCATACTTCCTTAACTTGCCGACGAGAATGCTGTGGGAAACCGTATCAAAAGCCTTGCTAAAGTCACGGTATACCACGTCAACGGCTCTTCCCACATCCACAAATCCAGTCATCTCATCATAGAAGGAAATCAGGTTGGTCAGGCACGATTTGCCCTTGGTGAATCCATCCATGTTGACTGTTCCTGATCACTCTATTTTCCTCCAAGTGTTTCAGGATGGATTCTTTGAGGACCTGCTCCATGATTTTCCCAGGGATTGAGGTGAGGCTGACCGGTCTGTAGTTCCCCGGATCCTCCTTTTTCCCTTTCTTAAAGATAGGTACTATATTTGCCTTTTTCCAATCCTCCGGGACCTCCCCCGTTTGCCATGAGTTCTCAAAGATAATGGCCAGCGGCTCTGCAATCACTTCCCCCAACTCCCTCAGCACCCTTGGCTGCAGTTCATTACATGTCAACTCTAAATTTCAGCAATCCGCAATCTGTCCATTGAAAATTAAGGCTGAGATTGTCAAAGAAGCCTAAAGGAATAAAGCATCAAATCCCAGTGAAAATCAATTGAAGTTAAACACCCAGTTTTCTTAGGGCTGCTTTGAGACTCTCAGCCTAAAATACCGTGATTATGTATGCTTGTATCAGAATGAAAAATAAAGATTATCAGTGCCTTTTTTGTTTCCCTCAGTGTCTTTCCCTACCCTTATTTTCTTTCTCATTTTGTCATTTTTTTGGCTTTTTGTCTTCTTGACTCTCATATCTTTGTACATTCTTTTGGTTTCATGGCAGTGGAGTATATGTGCTGACACAATAACACTCTGTTGTTCAGCATTTCAGCAGTTGACAAAATAACCAGTGCTTATTCTTAGAAATAAGCACTTTTCTAGTAGGATGCCTGTGTATGAAACATGTTTTCTACTCAAGAGATCTATTAACTTTCTAAAAATGGAACTGGAAATATGAGAACCAGGATTAGAGTGGTTTTGTATATACAAGCTTTTTACTGGCTATTCGAGGAGCGTCCCTGTGGGTGCTCCACTTTAGGCATCTGAGCGCCCTGCACTTGAAATTGGAGATATGTGGTAGTAGTGTCCTGTTGGGTTGTGCACATGCTGTCAGCATCTTGCACTGTTTTGGCGGTTAGACCAACCATCCCTCAGATCCTTCTCTACCACCTTTGACTTGAGTCAGAATCTGCAGCAGAGCCCTTCTCTTGTTAAAACATATAGATAAATAGTTCTAGTTCATTAATTAGTTAAGAATTCTCAGTTATTTATTTGTCCTTCTGATTTCAAAACAAAAAGCTCTGTCTCTGAGCTTTTGACCCACATTAAGGACAAAAGACTCATTCCCTTTCGGAGCATTTATTATCATTCTGCATAAGGACAAAAAACATAATTTTCACAAAACATTCCTGGCAATCCTGACTCACCAGGATTTAAACATTGCCTGACGTGTAAACTTTCAATTCTGATCTTGGATGACCATTTGTAGTGTGTACAGTGCCTTGGGGAATCACACATCCCTCAGAAGTGCCCGCACTGCCAAAAATTAAAGGCTAGAATGAGAAAAGCAAGAGACTCATAGACTTTAAGGTCAGAAGGGACCAGTACGATCATCTAGTCTGACCTCCTGCAAAATGCAGGCCTCAAGACCTCACCCACCCACTCCTGCAATAGGCCACCAACCTATGACTGAGTTATTTACCTCCTTAAATCATGATTTAAGGACTTAAGATACAGAGAATTCACCGGTAGGTACTAACAGATTAATCCCTATGACCCACTTTGGAGCCAACTCCAGGGTCCTCTCTGGGTCAACAATCGCCTCAGGTAGCCTCTGACAGAGATTACCACCAAATCTATCAGCAAAGAAATTTTCTTGAAGAAAACTAAAAAGTGCTCAGCCAACTCTCCCACCAAAGAGCTGGTGAAGAAAAACCATTCTGCAGTCCCAAAGTCCTAAATGGTACTAAGCATATACGTTCCTAGCATGACCTCCCACAGCTCTGTAGACCCTAAGGCTGTGTCTACACTTGTTAATTTAGGTCGACTTTGTTAAGTCGACATAGCATGTCCACACTCAAATTTTAAGTGGACTTAGAGGGGACCCTACAAAATCAACCTAGAGTGTCCACACTGGATGCCTAGGTTGACTTGTAGGGGCTAGGTGGACCTGGGACCGTCCATGGTGGCAGGGGGGGCACCCCTTGCCAAGTACCAGCGGCTCAGCCTTTGCCCCATTGTACCTCAGTACAATGGGGCAAAGGGGGACAGGGACCCTGGCAGGGCATAGGGGCAGGGTGGGGGGGCACGCCAGGCTGTGGCTGTGCCAGCCACCCTGGCAGGGAGGGCAGTGGGGAAGCCCTGGACCCCCTAAGTCAATTTAAAGTTGACTTAGGGCTACTCCACGTCTACACTGGCTTAAGTTGACTTAAAATGAGGTTTTATAAAGTCGACTTAAGGAAAGTGTAGTGTAGACGCAGAGTAAATTAAGTCGACTTAAGCAAGCTTAAGTCGACTTAATTTGTAAGTGTAGACGCACCCTAAAAGGGCAAGCTCTGATAAGGCTGACAAAGCTAAAGTTAGACATGCAGCAATGGTACAGAAAGGGTTGAAAGGTCCCTCAGTACCGAACAAAACACCAACGCACCAGTCGGTGCCGCCTCCACTGGCTACTGCTAAAGTCCCGGTACCGACGTCAACCGCTGCTTTACTGGCCATATGTTCACTGGCATCGACACCTTCGGTACCACATCTGTTCTTTAGACATGGAGGCCTGGTGGCTTCATCAATGCCAGAATCTCCACAAACACCAAAAGGCTCGGGATAGAGTTATCTGCTAAACAATCCTACAGATGCCCGAATGCTTTCAAGTGAAGAAGAGGAGGTAGAGGATGTTCAGATCCACTCACCACATACCTCCTCCCCACAGCATGCACCTAAACCTGCTCAATCTCAACCTCAATCATTACAACCACAGTTACCTCCACCCATGCCCTTCCTCCTCAATAACAATACTGGGATCCTTGGGCATGTATAGATAACAGCTAGCCCAAAATACTATGCCAACATCAAGGGTACCACAGTCACCCACAACCACTATGATCCCACTGCTATCTGAACCCCATTACAGATCCAGCTGATGAGTCAGGTGACCATGAGACCAGGAAGATCCTCCCCCAGATTTATCCTCCTCATCCCCTGATGAAACTATTATGCCTACACCGCCCAACACGGGATTTCAAACAATTCCAGGACCTCTTTAAAAGAGTTTCTGAAGCCCTGAAAATCTCTCTGTAGGAAATTCCTGAGTTACGTCACAAAGTATGTAATATCCTATAGATGACGATATCATCCAAGATCACATTACCTATCAATGCAATACTAGACCCAGCTAAAACAATATGGCAAACACCAGCCACTGCATCACCCTCTCACAAAAGATGACAGAAATAATATATTCCTTTAAAAAAGAAAAAAATATTCACTCATCTAGTACTAAACTTTCTCGTAGTACAGGCTGTCAACCAAAGGGATAAATAGCATTACACAAGAACTGCCCCTTATGATAAAGACTAAAAAAGCTTGATCATTTTGGCTGTAAGTAAGGCATACTCCTCTGATACACTTCAATTCTGCAGAGCCAGCTATGAGGCCCTTCTTTCAAAACATACACAAGTGTTTTCTAAGATGTCAAATTTTATTGAAAATCTCTTGGAAGAAAAAAGGAATCAATTCAAAGCCAACATAAATGAGGGCCACCTCATTGTCAGTACCACTTTACAGGTCTGTCTTGATTCAGCAGATACTGCGGCCTGCTCTGTGTCCACAACTATAGTTGTGTGTCGGGTTTCACGGTTTCAGGAATCCCAAGAGGTGTAAGAGATACAGTCCACAGTAGAATACCTTCCATTTGAAGATATGACGCTGTTTGTTAAGAAGACAGATGAATCACTTAGCTCCTTTAAGGACTCTCGTGTGACTTTAAAAACTCTGGACATCTATATCCCTGCAAGTGAGAGAAAAAAAAACAGGGCAGGTTTTTTGCTCAAAAGTTCAAACCACCCTAAGCACAATTCTGACAATTTGATCTGAAATGCAGACAGTGCCAAAACAAGAGGCAACCAACATCGGATCAACCTACATCATCTCAGGAATCTGGTTCCCGACTGCAGTTTTGAAAACTTGGTCAAGAGAATGAGACACCCTCATAACATCAGTGCCAGAAATATTTACCAATTCCAAGCATTTGTCACCATTCCTACACTTCCCAAAAACCATAACGTCTGACAGATGGGTTCTGGAAATTAGAGAGAGAGATTACTCCATTCTGTTCATATCCACCCCATCCTCTTATTCCCCTACCCATCCCTCTTCAGGATCCCCTCTGATGAGAAACTGTTAGTGCTATAGTGACAGTTCCAATGCATTTCCTAAGGAAAGGATTTTACTCCCACTACTTCCTGATCCAAAAAAAAAAAAAAACCCAGAAGGATGGAGACCAATCTTAGATCTAAAACAACTCAACAAATACATCAGAACCCAACATTTCAAAATTATTACCCTGGCAACAATAATTCCAACCCTAAAAAAGGGTGATTGGCTGTCTGCTCTCAACCTACAAGATCCATACTTTCACATTGCCATTCATCCATTGCACAGGAAATTTCTAAGGTTTATACTGGGAGACCAACACTTTCAGTACAGAGTTCTTCTATTTGGCGTATCAACTGCTTCCAGAGGTTTCTCAAAAGGCCTGTCAGTTGTCGCAGCCCACTTGTGAAAGCATGTGGTCATAATATTTCCCTACCTCAACAATTACCTTATAGGGGACACCACTCTGGAGCGATCTGTATAGGCCACCCAAAAAAATTGATACCTCTTTTCAAAGAATTAGGACTGCAAATAGATACAGAAATCTACACTCGCCCTTATTTAACAACTAGAGTTCATTGGAGTATACCTCAAAATTCAAGGTAAAACTATACTGCCCTATCAGAGATATGTCAACCTGAACAATCTCATAATAATGATCATGGACAGTCCACAGGTAACAGCGCGAGTGTTGCTATAATATACATTGTCGAGCATGCCAGGCGCCACATGAGAAGTGTGCAGGCATGGCTTTGATCAGTCCACATCCCACACTGCCACAACCTCAACAAACATCTCATGATCCCACTGAAAATAAGACGTTAAAGTGATGGAGTGTTCCACAAAATCATCTTTTCCAGAGTCCCATTCTTTTGAAAGACCTCATCACTAACAATCACAGCAGATGCTCGGTTGATCAGATGGGGAGCCCATCTTCTCGACAGCAAGATTCAGGGACTGTGGTCTGAATTGAAGACCAACTTACACATAAAGCTGCTAGAGCTGAGAGTGGTGCAACACACCTGCAAACATTTCCTTCCATTGATTGCCTCCAAATCACTCAGGATACTAACAGATAACATGACCTCCATGTTTTACATCAGCCATCAGAGAGGCGCAAGATAACATACCTTCTGCACAGAGGCGATGACATTTTAGAACTGGTGCTTCACCCGCAAAATAAGAATAACGCAGCATACCTCCCAGGTCTGCTAAACACAACTGCATATGCTCTAAGCAGACACATTCTACAAACAGGAACAAATGGAAAATGCACCCAAGGATTCTCTACACATTGTTCCGCAAATGGGGGTTCCCTTCAATAGATCTATTTGCAACATGATGCAACACCAAATGCCCATGCTTCTGCTCCAGAGTGGGCATCAGCCCACAGTCACTGGGAGATGCTCTCCTCATGAAATGGGATGCACCTCTCATGTATTTATTGCAACCCGTACCATTGCTACACAGTCATCCAAAAGATCAGGAAAGACATAGTTATATTCATAGCATAAACACCACGAAGACAAACGTATTCTTATCTCCTGTGGATGGCACTGTTTCCTCCACACCATATGCCACAGAGACCAAATCTTCTATCTCAGAATTCAGGACACACACTTCACCCGAACCTGGCAGTTCTACACCTCCAGGCATGGCTCAACAAAACAGAAAAAGATCTCTTTGACTATGTAAAAGATACCCTAATCAGTAGCAGAAGGCCGACTACCAGAAAACATACACACACAAATGGAGCAGATTTTGCATGTGGTGTAACACGCAGTTTATTCAACTCTGCTTCCTCCAGCTTTTTGCAAGTATAAGACTACATTTTTGAGCTAAAAAAGGGAGGCCTCACCATGTATTCCTTTAGAGTACATTTGGCAGCCACCACTGCATTCCACGACGAAATAGACAACATAACAGTATGTGCTCACCCTGTTGCTAAATAGTTTCTTAAAGGCCTGATGAATACTTACTCCAGAATTAGGAACTCAGTACCAGCTTGGAACCTAAACATAGTATTTCACGCACTTATGGGTCAAACCGCTAGCCACCTGCCCTCTACTCCATCTTTAAATGAAAGTGGCATTTCTCATTGCCATCACCTTGGCTAGACAGATGTGTAAACTAAATGCAGTAAATGGCCAATCCAGCATATATAATCTTTTTGTTCTTTAAAAAAAAAAAAAAAAAAAAAAGTCACATTGTGGCCACATCTAAAATGACTAAAAGCATTTCCCAGTTTTCACCTAAATGAACCAATTCCCTTACTTGTGTTCCTGCCGAAACCTCATGTTGACAAAGAAGTGAGACTCCATACTCTCAATGTCCATAGAGCTTTAGCATTCTACCTAGAAAGGACAAAAACTTTTAGAGGGTCACCTAGGTGGTTTCTCTTATTACAGAATGATCTAAAAGCCAGACCATTTCTAAACAAAGACTCTCTCTAAATGGATATCGGCCTGTATCCATTTATGTTACCAAATAGCAAAACATGTCCCAGAAGGCATACGTACACTCTCCACGTGGATAGTTTTTCTCAGCAACATACCCATTCCAAACGTGCAAAGCCTGGTCATCATTACATACGTTCTTCAAACACTATGCATTAAAAAAGCGATCAGCATCTGATGCTTTGCTAGGACTCACTGTCCTGTCAACTTCATTTAATATGGCTCTGAAATCACTCCCATCCACATAAGGATACTGCTCACTAATCACCTAAAGTGGAGCAGCAGGGACGCTCCTCGAAGAAGGAGATTACTCACCTTGTTCTCCACTTCCCGCTCTCTGTCCTTCTACAGCTAACCACCAAAACAGGGCGAGACGCTGATGGCACATGCATGACCCAAAATGGCACTACTACCACAAATCTCTGATTTCAAGCACAAGGTGCTCAGACACCTAAAGTGGAGCACCCACAGGAACAACCATCTCGAAGAAACTTGGCTACTGCAAAGGCGAATAACCGTCCCTTCTTTGGATCTAAATTCAGATTATAAACAAGTAGTCCTGTGGCAGTTTTAAAGACTAACAAATTTGTCGCATGAGCTTTCATGGGAGAAAATCTGACTTTTTCAGACACTTTGAAGATGGGGAGCTTAAAATTCAAATTGATATCCTGGTCTGTACTTGTTCAACAACAACATTAAAACTTGATACTACTGTCACAATATAGATACAGCATGAGTGCTGCAATTGAGAATGCTGATTAGCAAAGCAGTTGGAGTGTTTTCATGGGGCCAGCCTTGTGTTACTAGTCACTTCCAAGAACACTAAACTCACTTGCAGTTCATAAAGAGAGAGCGTACATGAAATAGAAGGTACATCTCGTTTTTTTGTTGCTGTGAGAGCACTTATGTTCTACTAAAGATTTAAACATTACATTATTTCTGATGCTCTACTTGCAGAACTCAGAATAAAGCACAATTTACTATGATGAGAGATCTGTTCAAAGTCTTATTTTTAACTATAGTGTTAAAATTCCATTTAAAAAAAGTATAGGCATGCAGAGGTCTGGACAAATCCCATTATTATTTGTTTCTTTACACATTCATCCATTCCTTGAAATATTTATCTGCTCAAAGACAGGTATACATTGAGGAGCAGGAAACTATTGTCATTTAAAAACCTCTTAGCATTTAACAAACTAATACATTCATTAATTTTCTTCTGCCCTAACAAAAAAAATCAAATCAACATATGGAGATATTAATTGAAAATATAGGGTTTTTGCAGAGAGATGCTGAGTTGCTAAATTACAACAGTGAACATCTAAATCTTCAGCTTTCTCATTTTTCCCTGAGGCTCAAATTTGTGTGTCATACAGGTATTAAAATAATTGTGTTCTGTTAGTCTTTCAGTAGACAGGAGAGTAAATGATTGAGTAATACTGTACTATTAATTATAGTTGGGCCCTATACTAGTACATGGTAACTTGAACTGTATTCTGATTTCCAAGGGTGATTTAAGGTGCAAGTAAAAGAGAAGAGGGGTTGAGAGTTCCTGAGTCATGCTCTGCATTTCTTTTTAAGGTGTTTTGTGTAATCTTAACATATCATTTTGGAGCCTGGGGAGCATAGAACTATCAAATGCAATTTACACACTTTTAATTTATCTGCAAATCTGTTGATATTCCTATATGTTCTCTTGCTGGAAAATGTACTTTAACATAGGGTATTTTATGGAATAGTTATTTACGTAGTGCTGTAAGTGTGGATGACACTTCACTGATAGAAAATAAGAACTGAATCCTTCTCTAAGCTTTGTCTAATATAAAGAGAGCGCAAATAGATGTTACAATGGGGAGAGCAGTGAACAACAAAACATGGGGGAAGGAAGGATGTTTAGTTTTGGAATTATGAAGTGGGATCTTCCGGGCTGCAATTATTTGAGATGTCTTTAATTTTCATTTAAATAATTTTAGATAATTTTATTTGTTACTCATGCTCAAAATTGGAGAATTCCATGGTCCAATAGAATTTAAACTAATCTGGGTACGGTGGGAGACACACAAACTGTATTGCAGAACAAGTAAAGCAAATCCCATAAAATTGGAAAGGTTTTAGCTGCTTTTGTGTAACAGGTCAGTGGAATTACACAGCCATTTGCATTGATGACAGCGAGTCACAAAAATTTACAGAAAAGTTCTTTGTTCCCACAATCTGCCAGTTTCTAAAATGTGTACAGTAAATCTATAGGTTATAAAGACCAGGATAAAACTTATTGTTTAAATAGGCCATGGAGGTTTAGAATTAGTTGAAAATAGAGGTGGTGTAATGACTCTGCAGACTGAAAAAGAGAGAACCATACCATGTCACATTTGTGTAATCGCAGCACACTTTAAAATATAAGTATTCTTTAAAAATACTATTCAAAACAAGCACAGTTACTATAACATCTCAGACCTTTTTTGGTAACTGCCTAGAATGATTGTATCTGCTACTTTTCTAAAGGGGGTAAATGTGTTTTTACAGTGTACGGTTGGTTTGGTTCAGGTGAAATCTTTTTCCCTACATCCCTGTGCAGTGTGGCAATTGGAAAAAATAAAAGTTCTGTCTGCATTTTTTGGCCATGTTTGGTTTACAGTATATTCAGAGATTGGTATTTATAAGTAAAATGAGGCCAAGACATGGGTTAGAACAGAAGGTTTTTAAAAAATTGGTTAAATGAAATAAAAATCTACAAAGCATAGTTTTCAGTAGCTACAGTTTTCAAATGCAGTCAAAACATCTGCTTTAAATTAAAATGGATTCTCATAATGTAGTAGGTTAGGGTAGGGTCAGAAAACCATATTGTATTTATAAACTTTAGAATTATCTAATAAAAATTTATTATCTACTCTGGATAAGTAGTTTTCTTTAATCATTTTATTATTCCTTTGCCTCTGGTTAACAAAATTGTACTATGGGCTATTTCTCTGAGATGAATGAACCTGGAGTAATTCACTTGCAGATCTGACTAGTGCCTATTTAAAGAATTTGATGTACAAAGAAGGGAAAATTATGTAACTTAGGAAAACATCAGCTAATCTTTGTCTAACCAAAGACACGAGTGGTTCAGTATTAAACTTTTTTCTTCAAATCAAATGTTTTTAACCCCATTAAATTTTCTCTTTCATCTTCAGGAACATCATCTTACTCTCATCAAGGTTATGGCTGTGAATCAAAATTGTATAGCCTTGACCATGGCCATGAGAAACCCCAAGACAAGAAAAAGAAAAGCTCTGGCCTCGCCACCCTCAAAAAGAAATTTATTAAACGTCGTAAATCCAGCCGGTCTGCTGATCATGCCAAGCAGATGCGAGAGCTCCTCTCAGGCTGGGATGTTAGAGATGTCAATGCATTAGTAGAAGAGTACGAGGGAACTTCAGCCTTAAAGGAACTTTCTCTACAAGCAAGTTTGGCAAGACCAGAAGCCAGGACACTACAGAAAGACATGGCTGATCTGTATGAGTACAAATACTGTACTGATGTAGATTTAATATTTCAAGAAACTTGTTTCCCTGTGCATCGTGCGATATTGGCAGCAAGGTGTCCATTTTTTAAGACGCTGCTTTCTTCCTCACCAGAATATGGAGCAGAGATAATAATGGATATCAACACAGCTGGCATAGATATGCCTATGTTTTCTGCTTTGTTACACTACCTTTATACAGGAGAATTTGGAATGGAAGATTCAAGATTCCAAAATGTTGATATCCTTGTGCAACTTAGTGAAGAATTTGGAACGCCGAATTCCTTAGACGTTGATATGCGTGGGCTCTTTGATTATATGTGTTATTATGATGTGGTTCTTAGTTTTTCACCCAACGCTGAACTGGTAGAATCATTTGGTGGAGGTCCAAACTGTTTAGACGAAGAGCTCAGAGCTCACAAAGCAATTATTTCATCACGATCGCCATTTTTTCGTCACCTACTGCAAAGGAGGATACGAACTGGCGAAGAAATCACAGACCGAACGCTACGGACTCCAACTAGAATTATACTGGATGAATCTATCATACCAAAAAAATATGCTAAGGTCATTTTAAACTGCATGTATACAGATGTGGTGGACCTCTCAGTTTTGCACTGCAGCCCCTCTGTTGGGAGTCTAAGTGAAGTTCAGGCTCTTGTAGCAGGAAAATTAAACATGACGAGGGCTGAAGAGGCTATGGAGCTTTATCACATAGCACTATTCTTGGAGTTTAACATGCTTGCACAAGGTATGTAATATTGTGTTCATTTTAGCTTCTCCAGTTGAATACAAGGTTAAACTGCTTCTTCCTTTCAATTTTTGAAAGCATCATTACATTTAGGGTTTATTATGCCATTATATAGTAGCTCTTACTTAGCACATTTCATCAGTAGGTTCAAAGCTCTTCACAAAGGAAGTATTAGCTTGCTTTACATCTCGAGAATCAAAGCACATAAACTGGAATAACATGGCCAAACGTCACCTAGCAGTGGCAGAGCCAGAAATAGAATTGATGATTCTTATGTGTCCAGGGCTGTAGCCACTAGGCGACACTATCCCCCATTATTTAGCTATTTACTTAATCTGTGAATTGGTTTACTACAGCGTCTGGGTATGTGAACATGAGTGGAATTTTGGGAAATGCTATATTCAAAGTGGAATCTGAAAATCAGGGCCTTTTACTGTGTCTCAAGTAGGACACCCCAAAAGTGGGGTACCTAAAATAACTGGTCACTTTTGAAAGCCTTGAATTAAACCCTATTTAATGGTTTCACTTCAAGAGGTGGCACGGTTCAGTGGATGGAAGACTTGATTTGTGATGGTACTGATCTGCTGGATGATCTAAGCAAATCACTTCACCTTTCTGTGTCTGTTTACTTGTTTGTAAATTTGGGATAATTATACTTATTCTTTTATAAAACACTTTAAACTCTGTGAGTGAAAAGCATAAGAGTGTAAATATTTTTTTAAGTTTCACTTTTAGCACAGACTTACTTGTTTTAATGCAATATAATTTTTTGTTTGTTTGAAAAAGAATAAAGGCAGATATCCATCGGTGGGTGTAAATTACATGAGAAGGGGAAACTGGTGGACTTTGTTTTCAAGTCTCATTGTAAGATAGATGGAAATATTTTCAGAGTTCCATAAAAGGATGTAAGTAGATGTGGTGTGTAAACTTGAATGATTGTCTATATAGATTATGCAAATAGGTGACATGGTTTGTGTGGATTACAGGGGAAGTTGAGAGCAATAGAAGGCTTTTAAATCAGCAATTATATGTTGATTGCTGAAAAATTGTTTAAATCCCCTTTTCAACTTTCAAACAAGTTTTCAGATAACCTGCAAAGGAGAAGAGTTGATGACTAGTGCCTATCAAGGTTAGATTAATGAGAACTAACAGGAAAAAAATGACAGGAATAAAAAGTGCTTTCAGTAGCATTAGCATTTCTGGGGTTGAAAAGTCCTTTCACTACTCACAAGTAGGACACTCCCTAGCAAGTGGAGTGTTGAGTGGCGAATAATCAATTTATGCATAATTCACATTTTCATTTCATGTTTTTGGTCCGTATGTCTGTGAAGGTGAGTCAAACGTGGAACCAATGTAGAGCTGTCATCCTGAGTAATGCAGACACTTGCATGTACCTGCAGACTGGTGAGGTCAGGTGTTGGCCCTTAACAACTGTCGCTGTCTGTTGAGGGTTGAATTTACTGTGCTGCTGTGTCATGTATTATGGGACTTCAACCTTTGAAGCATCTAGACCAGCGGACCATTTGTCTGATTTAGTATTTGCAGTTTCCGTAGTCTTATCTGAGGCACCTTGCAATGTTTCAGTGAATTTGAACAGATGATACAGTATATGGCAGCCTGGTCATATGAGCAGCATGGATCCGCAGGAGAATCACACCATGCAGTGCTTCTAATCTCTCTGTTTGAGGAGAAAAGGTCATCCCTATGCTTTGTAGTTATCATTGCTCAGATATCCTTCTAAGAATCTTTTTTCCTCCTTTTCCTAGAGTCCCTTTCCTACCCAACCTGATACTGGACAGGCATACCACAGATAAAACTGAGGGCATACTTTGTCCCATGGGATCTTTATTACTGATGATACATCATATGACATTCAGATCTCAGTTTGTCTTCGGAATTGACAGTTGTAGGAAAAACCATAATTTTACTTGCAAAACTGGCAGATTTGAAATGGAATTCATTGAGACTCTCACATACATAATCTTTATGCCATTTTTTTAAAAAGTCACTTTTCAAAGTAGATCTGCAGTTTAAATATTTCCTAACTATAACAAGAAACTTGACTCATTCAGGAAACTTTCAGAATATAGGTTATTTAACAGACACTTGCCAGAAATTTTCTATTCTGCAATGTAACTACTAAAAATATATATTAAATTACTGAAGGAAAATCATGTTTTATATGGCTACTGTAAGAGTGAGATTGAACTATGGAAAGTGGAAATGTGGGATGTTGACTTGTTTAAGTAATTATTGTGTCCTTCTCTAGAGGACTATATCAGGAAAACATTTTGCAGATAGTGTTCTTAAAGGCTAAAACTGTCCTTGATGATGACCTAAGAAAGAATTACTGAAAGATGAAGGATGCCTGTTTCTTGAAGAATGCTACAGCAAAGTTTTCTTTCCTGTAATATTCCTAGAAATGTGTCTAAACTGAAATGTAGAAGGAAATGGACTGTAATCAAACATTTTTCTGGAACCTCTACAGTGGAAGAATATAAATGTTTTGGCACTACAAAATGTCATTGCTTCTATACTGAAGGGGTCTGTGTACATGGAAAACTTTCTGTATTATTTCATGGCTTGCTAGTTAAGCAATTAAGTAGAACATCGGTTAGTACCTTGCTCTTGGTTAAGAATTTTGTCAGTGTTCAAATAATATCTATGGTGATGTTAAGAAGGAAGGTAGAAGATCTATCTCCTTCTGTTTGGAAGCAAAGCAAAAAGAATGGATCTTGGGACCTAAAGAGGTAGATTCCAATTCATGATGAGAAAGCTTTAGTGCCATCATCCTTTGAGGTTTTCTTAGGTTTCAAAATTTTGATGGTTGAATTTGCAGGTTAGTAACTGTGTATTGCTGTTTTATATTGTAGTTGTTGGTTAACTTGACAAATGACAGAAATAAAAATACATTTTAAGGAACTGAAACTACAGGTTTTAGTTCATAAGTAAAAATGACAAAATATCGAACTCAGGCTACTGAAACAGCAGATATTAGTTTTATTAGTATCATTTGTTGCTCACAATCTAAAAACTAGAGTATTTGGTACATAAATTGAAAACAAGTAATGAAAACAGAAGTAGACATGAGAAATAACTTAAGTGTAGAAACTCTCAACACATTTTTTAAGTGTATACAAATTACACAACTGATAAAAGGATTGTCTCAAGAATATTAATGAAGGAATTAAAGATGGAGAATAAAGCATTTATTAAGACACTGAATGATTTAATTTATTTCTTTTATAAATAAATCAGAAGTCTGATTCCCAACAAGTGAAAACAAGGAATGTAAAGATGCTCAGTATACAAATGGTATAAATTAGCTCTTTAGATTGTTAAACTGTCATATTCAGACATGAAACTGGTGTGAAAAAGGAAACAGAGAATTACAGATAGTGAGCATAGCAAAATAAGTCTTAGGTGTTCTATGACACAGCCTGAAGAGGAACTAAAATTTGACCGACTACCTAAATTTTGTTTTACTGATACTAATATTTTTTAATTTAAACACAGTGGTCTAAACTGTTTCAACAAAAGATGATAGAATTTTAGCCTTAATTATTTTTTATTCTATTGTTATAAAGATGGAGCCATTGTTGCTATAGAGAACTTTAGATTATTGGGTTTAGTTTGAGCGTTCTTTAATGGGGTAGAGTCAGCTTGAAAACTTTTCCATTTCACAATGATTTAAAAGTAGATTTTAGGTGCTATAGCCCACTCCTGAATATCTCTGCCAATTTTTGAAGACTTACAAACATATTTTTCTATTAAAAAAAAAAATTGTATGGGAGGGGAAAAACAGAACAGAGGAAAATGGACTATAAACAGGGAAAAGTGGAACCTACTGTATTCAGAATACTATCAAATGTTAATTTTGGGGGTTGGGAGGGGAATGGAAATACTTTTTCTCTACTTCAGATAAAGTAATCCTAGGTATTAACTTGTCCCCGTACTGAAAAATCTAGCGCTCTGTTAAGCTATTTCCCAGTAACTAGTGTGGCGAATTGAGCGCGCTCAGTCCCTATGAGCCATGTACGTCAGGTTCTGGGAGCCAGCTGAGGCCCAACTTTCCCACCTCCAAACTCCCAGCGTTATAGATCCCCAGTCCCTCCTGCCCTGGGGCTGGGCTTTCCACCCCACAGTCCACTAAGGCAGGGGTGTTGCTGTTCCCCAAAAACATTTGGGGAACACAGGCCCCAGACCCCCTGCCACGTTCTCCCCCACACATCCTACAGCCCAATCTGGCCCCGGGGCTGATGAGGCTGCTCTGCCAGGGTCCTGGAGCCAGACCATGGGCCAAGCAGGTCGAGCTAGGCTGCACCGCCGAGGCCCGAGCCCTGGGCCGTGCCACCGGCCGGGCCCTGAGCTGGGCTGCTCTGCTGACTGTCCCCACTCCTGCCCAACTCCTGAGGCTCGCCCCCAGCAGCAGTACTTAACTGCTATGGAGTGGGGACTGTAGCCTCCAGACACGGCGGGCATGGGTGGAGCCCAGCTGTTTACGTTTCCCACCCTGCTCCACCCTAGGCTATGTGCCTGGGAGTGGAGAAGGGGAGGAAATTTAAAATGGCCCCCCTGGCTTTGGCTGCTCAGCGGGACTCAGGGCACTGCTGAGCACATTAGGGGCACGTGCCCTATAGCAGCGATGCCACTGCCCTAAGACCCATCTGGGCAAGCTTGCCCTGACTGCCTGTACCTCCTGAGTGCTGGCAGTAACAACTACTGGTTAGCTCTCCTCCACTCTACCCACAAACTCCACACCTACCTCCATCTCCAAATACCACACCCAAACTCCCTCGCTGCCTGGCTGCAACAAGGACCTTTTAAACTGCTACTCTTAATTGGTGTCAGCTGCTCCAACTGACTCCAGGTGCCTTATTTGGCTCAAAGTACCTCTTCCCTAGCTACCCTGGGAACAGGGCTTTGCTAAGTCTGGAGCTAACATATCTACCCTCCAGCACCCTCTTGTAGCCCTTAGGTCTGACTCTGTCATACTGGGCATCTTTGAACCTTGCAGAAATTTAGAGTTTGCTACTCATAGTTTAAAGCTGGTGGACCATATCAGAATTTAATGGTGGTTTTTCTTTGCTCAAATTGTAGTATCCCCATCACTGAAGCTTTTTAAGAACAGATTAAACAAATACCTGTCAAGGATAGTCTGAGTATATTTGATTCTTTCTCAGTGCAGTGGTCTGCACTGGATGATCTCTTGTGGTTCCTTCCTTTCCTACATTTCTGTGGTTCTCAGAAATTCATACTTCCATTTAATAATAATCTGTCCTTTTGATATCAAGATTTGTGGGGAAAGGTATAATCTCAGTTAAATGGAAAGGTAATACATTTTACTAATCAAGAAAAAAGATAGGTGTGTTAGGAAGATCATCAAATCCTTTAGCCTGGTGGGCAGGTTTTTTCTGAAGAAGGGTAAGCACAATAATAAGTGGTTTTTCCAACTGTCACTGTTAAAGATGAGGAAGGGAGACAAAGTATTTTAGCATCACATAATTAGTTTAGATAAATCTACTATACTGTACTATTTTTTGCTTTCATATCTAGCATACTTGAAGCTGTGACCGAGATGCTATGTTTCAGAGTTTTATATTATGATGAGACATGCAGTTTAGGTGCATGGAATGGGGTTCCAGTGATATTCCAACAAATCTAGCCAAGCAGCTTTATTATGGAATAAACATTTGAAAGTACCAAAGTGAAGCTTTGTCTATTTTTATTAACCCCGCCCTTCCCCCCACTGCCACACTTTGGAAGGTCCATTTATATATGAAAAGAAGCTATGTTAATAGAAATTTCCAGAGGGGTAGCTGTGTTAGTCTGTGTACAGCAAAAAACAACAAGAGTCCTGTGGCACCTTATAGACTAACAGATTTTCTTTGGCATAAGCTTTCGTGGGCTATAACCCACTTGTCAGGTGCATGTTGCATCTGATGAAGTGGGTTATAGCCCACGAAAGCTTATGCTGAAGAAAATCTTAGTCTATTACAGGGGTCCTCAAACTACGGCCCGCGGGCCAGATACGGCCCGCGAAGGACATTTACCCGGCCCCCACCCCTGCTGCAGCCTGCCCCATGCGTCCGGGGTGGCCGCGGCCGGGGCAGGCTCCCGGTCTCCCACCCGCTGGCCGCCTCGACTTCCCGGCCCGAAGCCGACCCCGCCCCACCCCCGTTTGGGTCCCTGCCAGTGTTTCCTCCCAGCTGCGCAGACTCCTGCTGCGGCCAGGCTGGGGAGATTCAAATCTCCCGCCCTGAGCATGCTCAGACAGAGCGTGCTCAGGGTGGGAGCAGCCTGGCCCAGAAGCAGCTCTGCCGGCCATCCCTGCAGCTCCGAGCCTCCGGCCAGGTAAGAGGGCTGGGAAGGGGCTGGAGGGAGACCTGGAGAGGGGTGGGGGGGACAAGGAGACTGGCCGGGTTAGAGGGGTGGGGGGGACAAGGAGAGTGGCTGGGT
>ML685803.1:5055904-5102261 GCA_007922175.1 Pelusios castaneus
GCTGGGTTAGAGGGGTGGGGGGGACAAGGAGACTTGGTGGGGGCTGGGTAGTGGTGGAGGGGACTATGCACGGCAGGAGTGGGGACTTCGTGGGGTGCTGGGGACGGATGGATGAAGTTAGAGGCCTGGAGAGGGGTGATGGGGACATAGGGACAAGGAGACTGGTGGGGGCTGGGGAGGGGTGGAGGGCAGTGTTCCCTCTAAGCTGCGTGGGTGCGCGGCCGTGCAGCAGCCGTCGTAACCCTCGCGCAGCACTGAGGGACCCCCGCGCAGGCCGGCAGCCCCCACCGCCCTCTCCAGACCCCCGGGGCTGCGGCTTTGCCGCGGAGATCAGACCTGAACCCGGCCTCTGGGCTGGCCTTCCCTGCCCCCAGGGCGGAGCAGGCAGGCTCAGGGCCGGGGCATGTGCGCACGCCTGCCTGCCTGCAGGCTCCCACCGGCCAGCCGCCTCGACTTCCCGGCCTGGGGTCGGCTCCGGTCCGCTGACAGCCTTGGCCTCCCAGCACGGGGCCAGGATCGGTCTCAGGTGCCGGGGTCTGCTCTGCCCTGCCGGGGCCGCGTTCGGGTCCCCGCCGCCAGCGGCCTCGGCTTCTTTCTTTCTTTTTTTTTTCTTCTTTGCCTTCCTTTCTCTTCTTTGCCTTCCTTTCTCTTCCCTGCCTTCCTCTTCCTTTCATTTTTTCCTTTTTCTCTTCTTTGTCTTCCTTCCTTCCTGCTCTTTCTTTCTTTGCTTCCTTCCTTTCTTTCTTACTTTTTTCTTTTTCTCCTCCTTCCTTCTCTTTTCTTTCTCTCCCTTCTTTTTTAAAAAGCTTTTTAAAAATTAATTTTAAATAAAAACCTTTCTAAAAATTAAATTTCAATTCAAAATTCATTCCAATTAATTAATTGTGTTTAATTAATTTAATTCTATTTACAATCACTTTATCTTCAATTAATGCCTATAATTTCTGTCTTGTGAGTTTTCCCCAAAAATTTATTCAGAAAAAGTTTTGCACACGGCTTGAAAATTTTGCACACAAGCCGCCAAACCTAGAGGGAACATTGGTTACTAGTTGCCTACACAACAGCAGGCTAACATCGGTCAGTCCCACACTCTGGGCCTGGCCGGAGCCCACAGCACCAACAAAAAGTGTGTGGATTCATTACTGCCTGCCACCCAATACCCAGAAACACAGGCCAGCAGCAGACGTGATAGCTACGCGTTCATGTTTTTTTCTAACTATAATACGGCCCCCCAACAGTCTGAGGGACCGTGAACTGGCCCCCTGTTTAAAAAGTTTGAGGACCCCTGGTGTATAAGGTGCCACAGGACTCTCTTTTTTTATGTTAATAGACTAGACCAAGGCTGCATAGTGAAATGGTTGAGAAGTGCCAACAGTGAAGTTGCACACACAACCCTAACTCTGCCTCTTCAGGGAATATGTTTCTATACAGCAGGCCTTGACGAATCTTTTTCTGGTTGCTGTGGTGACCAGTTTTAGTAGCCTGTTGCCTAGCTTTACTGCAGAGATGTAATGGAGAAGCACCCTCTGATAACAAAAAGTAAAATTGCTGGTGCCTAGCTGTGAGCCAATTTTGCCCACCCTTGCCATACAGTCTTCAATTATATAGTCAGATACAGTTTAGCAAATACAGTGTAATACCTTACACAGTTCTTTCCCATCATCAGATATACATGTAGTATTTTGTAATATGTGCTACTCTCTGTGCCAGTGGGTCAATAATTCATTTTATGAAAAGAGCACAGTAAATTGTATTTCAGATTGAGCCAAATTCTGTATTCATTGCATCCACTGACCTTCAGTGAGTTGTAGACTCCTAAATCCTTTTTGAAAATGAGACTTAAGCTCCTAGGACACCTTCTCTACTTTTTTTCCTTGTGAAGACAAATTCTTTATTTGAGTTAGCTAACTTTACCTAACTAAAATTAGATCTAGTCCTGGTGAAGACAAGACAGTTCGTACTTCTGACAAAGTAAAACCATAGGGTTCAGGTCTCAACTTGCTAACTAGCTTAAGAATTACAAACTACCTTATCTTCACTAGGATTTTACCTCGTTAGTTAACTCAAGTTACCTAACTTGAGTAAAGAACACATCTTTTTTCCTAACGAAGAGCTATACTTTGGCATTTTTGAAAGGTTTATATAAAATGAGCAATACATATTGAACAGTACGACAGTGAACATAGCGTAGGCACATCATGTTAAATTAAGACTTGTAAAGAAGCAAAAGTTAATACTGAATATTACAATTCTAACACTAATATTTTCTGGCCTGCTTGTGCTTAATGATACAGTCTTCATGTTGTATTAATTATTTCATTTTTTTATGGAATGAATATGTACAGTAAATTACTTATAAAATGCCTGCTTTAGACTTACAGAATCAAACATAGTCGAAGGGTCATGGTTTCCTCAGTACCTTACATTTAGAAGGGAAACCACCTGGAACTTGCAAAATAACTTTCCAGAGTGCTGTTCCTTTTTTCCCTTTTGATTTATTTTCTGTAGATAACTAAGATTCAGAACATTTGTTACCCTAGTTGGCACACAGAATATTTGTCTGTGTACCTATTAAGGAAAAGTATAACTAATAATATGTTAGCAATGAAGCATTCATTCATTTTATTCAGAACAAGACTCCATCTATTGTACTGTATGTGACGGCATAACTCTTATTCCAACACCAATGTATTTTGACACCAGCATGGATCTGCAAAGCAGTAACAGATGTCCAAGGCCTTTCAGGTTGGCTTCTCAGTTGAGGAGAAATCAGTGATACACTATTTTATTTTACACACACTGATCCTAAATAGAGGTCATTGAACAGCATTCAGACAATCTCTCTCCGGGATCTGAGCCTCACTCTTGTGGTCTTCCCCCGTCGGAACTCGTAACCATTGAGATGCATGTTTTGACACTTGAAGAAGCTGGCCCAATCCTAAATGTTTCATTGTACAGCATATGTCTGTGAATTAGGAGCAAAACTCCCAGAAAGTGTCTTAACCTTTCTATTGCTCTTCATTGAAATATATATCACCTTGGTGAGACACCTGGGAGCTCACCTTGCCCTTCTTTCCACATTCTTTAAGCTTTCCTCAGCCAGTATCTACTAGATCCACTGGCTTGCATTTTGTTACTATGTTTCCAATTTTTTATTATTTTTATTTGTTTGCCACATTCCTGGTGGATAAGTAGCCAGTAACAGTCTGGGTTTATTCTAAGTGTAGCTTGTTTACTTTACACATACCGGTCCTGGAATAGAGGCGGTTAAATAGCATGCAGGCAATCCTTTCTTTAGTAATCTGAGCACAGCTCCTGACAGCAACTCTGCCTCAAGAATCGACTCTCATTAGAGACCAAGGCAGATAGCAACGGAAGAAAATTTGCTGATATAGCACTCTCTCCCAGAACCTCTGCCCATTATCTTGTATAATTCAAAAGTAACACTAGAATATGTCTTCCTAAGACTGACCATTTGCCCACATGCTAATAGGAAAACCAAACCAAAACCAAACAAAAAAAAAACCCTGGGAGACTGTATAACAGAGCCACCTGGTGATACCTGCCATATTTTTCATACGGTTCCAAATACCATGCAGAGTTGTCAGCTGCTAAGCTGCATAAAAAGATCAAGACAAAGCCCCATGTCAGTTTTGTAAATGGAGATGTTAACATTTGAAATTCTATTACTAGCCTTTATTAATGACTTTTACTAAATCTTCAAGCCAAATTGTTAAACTTAAGATAACTGTAGACATCTGCTGTGAATTAACTAAACGTACATTTCAGATTAACTGAGTATTCAATTAAGAATGAAACCATTCATTTTATTTTGTAACTAAAAATTAAATTTGCTCTTGAAGTACTCTACTTTTCAAAGAAAATGTTTTTTTGCTTTACTTGGAGCCTGATGGAACTTCCATTTAAGATAATTGGAGTTTTGCTATTTACTTTAGAATCCCATTAACTTTAATGGAAATCAGATTTGGCCTTTTGGAGTATGAATTGAATTGGTCAGGGAACATGTCTGCTCTATAGACATGTCAATAACACTGGATCTAGTGCTCACTATCATGAGTAGTCCTACTGAGAGTACTCAAACTGAAAAAAGCTATGCTTAGGTAGTATAGATCCTCAGATACTCTATAGCATACTTTGTAAATATCATTGTATTGCAGTTTTTCCTTAGCTAGAGGTTGAAGATGGTGTGGAAAACAATTTTAAATTGTTTGAATAATTAACTCTGCTTTCAGACCCCTTGCCATATTTTGTATCTTTTTTGGGGGTGCTGATTTATTTTCTCATCAGTGGTAAGAAATAAGACAATTCGTTTCTTTCAAAGCCTTATTCAATCTTTGATTTGGAGGCACGCACCATCTAACATTAAAGTTACTCTTGATCTCAGCAGGACTGAAATATCTAAGCACCAGGAAACCCCCACTAGCAACATTAAATGTACATAAATGTATTGTGGGAACGTTAGAGCAAATATGTTAATTATAGATCAGTGCAGCATGAATAATCAATTACTCAAAGGACTTGTTTACTCATTTCTACAAAGTAAAGTTAGATCCGAGTGTATATATAATGCATAATCTAAAGTAATCTGTGTTCAGTTTGGCCTTGACCCACTTGTACTTAAAACCTTTGCATCAGTTTCAAGATTTTACACTGAGAAAATTAGTAAGAATACCCTTTTGAGGTGGAATAGTGAACATGGTGTGTAAAACTCTGGAAAGCTCCAAGATTGGAAGATTTGGCCTATTATGAATAATTATGGCATTTAAAAGAAATTTGAACTCCGTCAGGGAAACTGATTGAAAGCACTAACCTAATTTGTATTTCAGCACCTATTTGTATTTCAGGAGTGCATGGCTTTACATAAATACTGAAGTGTTGGCTGATTGTCTCCCCTATTCCTTTACTACAGCTTCCCCTACATTGTTCCCAAGTTAAAGTTTTTCCTTCTATTTCAGTTTGCTTGACTTGGCAGCTCTTAATACTTCTGTCCCATGATTATTTCTATTCAGCAGTTTAGCTCATGCAGTTTGAATCTGCTTCTTAAGGAATGTTGATGCCAAGTTTTGAGGGCGATTCTCAACTGATAATTGTAAACAGAGCTGAAGAGGTAAATGCAGACTTCAAGTTTGCTAAATTCAGACCACTTGGTGTACAGTAGAACCTCAGAGTTACAAACACCTCGAGAATGGCTTGTTCATGACCTTGTTCATAACTCTGAACATTGACTTAATACAGATTTGAAACTTTACTGTGCAGAAGAAAAATTCTGCTTTTAATCATTTTAATTTAAATGAAACAAGCAGTTTCCTTACCTTGTCATATCTTTTTTTAAACTTTATTTTAATAGTTTAACGCAGTGCTGTGCTGTACAATATTTGCTTTTTTGTCACTGATGCCTGATTGCATATTTCAGATTCCAAATGGTGTGTGCTTGATTAGTCACTTTGTAACTGGTGATTGTAACTCTGAGGTTCTACTGTATCTGTTTTTCTATGTGACAAGCCAAATAAACTATCAAGCTGTGCATCTTGGGTGTTTTTCCTAGTTATTCAATCATTTGCATGAAGAAATTTCATGCTGTGTTTAACATTATCATTTCAAATTTCACTCAAACATGCTGCAGAATTGAAAACTTGAGAAAGTTAAATTGTAAATGTCATCTGAAATGCAAAGGAAATAATAACACTAATAATTAAAGTAGGTCAGAAGTGCAGAAAATAAACTTGAAATTTCCCTTAAAACCAGGGGAGAATACAAAGTGGCACTTAATCCACCAGTCTGTTCCCCTGTGGACTCCAGAGTTCAAATGTGGCTTTTCACAAATGAAATTACTTTGCTTGCCTCTCTTTGCCCCATGGTGGTTGTCTGTGCTAAAAACACAGACATGCAACACTTAGAGCTTCACATCTGACATGAGACTAGTTATTTCACATTTGATCTCCCGCCTATTAGAAGCCCCATGATAACTGGCTACGTCTGTATTGTGGGACACTGGTATTCTTCCAACAAGAGAACTGGAAAAACCCTATTAGACTAGTAGGTCTTCTGCCAGGAATTTTTAGAGCGGTGAGTGAGAACAAATTATTATACTAGTTGGGATTTGTTTGTAGGGAAGAGCAACATGCTTAAAGGGTTGCTTCCTTGAGGAAACAGAGAACCTTCTGGTGAGATAAGATTCTCTCAGTAAATGTCACAGAACTCTAGAATGGACACTGTTAGAACAGATGAGCACTGATGTCTTTTGTCTTGCTTGTATTCGAGAAAATCAGTATGTCTAAATGCGTGTCATTTTCAGCTAAACTGTGGGGATTTTCTTAAACTTCAAGGTAACTATTATGTGTGAGCTGTCTTGAGGTAAAAGCGCAATGGAAACAAAGCAGTTTAGTTTTTCAACAAGAGAAGCTCATGAAGATCAATTCCAGGCAGGAGGATAGGGTTGAATTTGGAGAGGTGGGTTTTAGCTTGCCCTGCTTTTTTGTCAGTTTCACATCCAATAGCTGGTGTAAGGAGCAGTCTGTGGTGACATTGCATCACCCTAACTAGCCCAACATAAGAACTTACACCTCTTGCTGAGGTGTTTTATTGTGTCTGCATAGCTGTGGAGGTACTTCGGGGGGAGGAGCATTTGAGTGTGTGCAACTTTGGACAACAAAACTGTATAGCGTAGAACAGCCCTAAATGTTGTGGTATACTACCAACGTGCCATCTCTCTCAGGTTAAAGAAAAGTGTTAATCAATTGGAAGGAGAATACACTATGCTGAAGTTAGCCTACCCCATACCTGCCACGGGACTATTCCGATTGCGATGAAAGATTTCCTCTGAGTAAGGCTCCCTGTGTCATATGCAATTATGGAGCCATGCAAATTGGTGCATAATAAGCCTCCCCTCTCCCCCTCCTCCCAGTAAGACTGCATTTTCCTGTTTTGAGGTGGTATGCCTCTTCGCTTTCATGACATACTGCAACTTCCACAAAGCTCCTAAAGACTGAAGATGAGGTCTGTGTGTCTAGGTGGCAGGCATTGTCCTAAAATATTTACAAGCAACACAGGGAGATTGCCAGGCTGTTGGTAACCTGCATGGTGTGGGTTGGAGTGGAGGAAAGCAGTGGATCAAGGGGGCTAATGAAGGCAAAGAGGGGTACTTGGGAAATAAATTACAGAGACAACATTAAAAGCTTATTCATTGGGATCTATTGCTACTTAAAACTTTTGTATTGTGCATGTAGCCAAGTTTTAATAGTACATATGGTGACTGCCAAGCTGGTCTAACTTTTAATGCCTCCCCAACTCCTTTCTACCTTTTCTAGGTCTGTTTACACAGCAAATAAAAATCCACAGCTCGCCCATGGCAGCCAACTTGAATTGCAGGATTCCATTGCTGAGTAGACTTCTGGGCTCAAGCTGGGAGCCCAGGCTCTGGGACCGTGTGAGGTGGGAGGATCCCAGAGCCTGGGCTCCAGCCCCCGAGCCCTGCTAGTCTGAGTCAGTTGCTATGTAGACATACCCACTGACACCTGGATCCCCAGTTAAATTTTCTCTGTGCCTTCCATGTACATCCCTGTGCACATAAATCCCTTTCTATGGATTTCTTTTAGATGGGTACCTTCTCAAGCAAACAGAACTGGTACATCATCTCTCTCTTGCTCCCTTCTTTGGTCTATTGTTGCTTTAAAATAATAAAGCCAAGGTTCTTGCCATAGTATTTAGATCTGGTGTGCTACATAAATTATGGTCTTTGATTCAATGTCTTGTCTAGAATTGGAAAGAAGTCCTCTTTAGTTTCCTCCCAATTAAATTGTTAGTTTGGTTTAAGCTAACTTTGGTAAAAACTCCACTTATATCAATGCAGACACAATTTAACACAATTAGCTTCATTTATAGCAAGGTGAATTATAGTTTTGGCTAGACCCCAGACTATAATTCAATCTGTTTAAATTGAACTAAAAAACTGTCTACTACAAAATCCCCACTGCATAACAATTGAGAAGAGATAGCTCAATCAAGAGAATTTGATTGAAAGAGCACCGTTTTTCCCCTTGTCTAGCCAAGGCCTAGGAGAACAAATAGACATTCAACAAAAGAAGCCTGTGTTTGTCTCTGCGAAATAGTCAGAATCCTATTGATCATTTGGTGGAGGTGTGAGACAATAGATGTGAAGAGCAGAATTTGGCTTAGGAGGAATCTCCTAAAGATTGTGGTAACGGCTGCTGAAGTTTGGAGTTGAATATTCTCAAGCCTGGCAAACAGATCTTTGAAAAGGTTGCCTTCCTCTGAATCTTAGGAACACGTAAGAATGGCTATACTGGATCAGACTGATGTTCCATGTAGCAGGATCCTGTCTCTAGTTCTGTTTGGCTTTAAGAAGATTAAATTTGAAAAATTATATACATCTGTGCACATTGTATACAGTTATAAATGTCTTTAAATTGACTCAGAACTCAATAATTTGATTCTTTCTAATCTTTGTCTACAGGGCTATCGGTTTTATTTAGATTTTTGCAATGGTGGGAGCCATGTAAGATCTTAAGGAAAACAACGTATATCTAAATCTGTACTTAAGTATTAGACTGCCTCTAGTAGTGTTGCTGCTCTGTTTTGTTGTTGTAGGCTGTGAGGATATTATTGCTGAGAGCATCTCACTAGACACTTTAATTGCCATTCTCAAATGGAGTTCCCAGCCGTATGGCTCCAAGTGGGTACACCGCCAGGCACTGCATTTCCTCTGTGAGGAGTTCACCCAAGTCATGACTTCAGATGTCTTTTATGAACTGAGCAAGGATCACCTGCTCACTGCTATCCAGTCTGACTATTTACAGGTAAATATTGCTATTCTTATTCAAAATGTAGCCAATTATGTTCTGAAGCTGTATTATACATTTAGCAGAAATATTTAGTATATAAAATCTTAAATTTTCCTAAATGGGAAGAATAGATATTGTTCTTGTGCATTCGTATGCACAGTATAAAGCTTTTTTTCCTCTTTGCTTAGCCATATATACACAAATCGAGGTAGAGGAAGTGATTACAGAAACTACTCTGTATTCTTAACTATTAACCCAGCCCAGGCTAGCTGTATAAACTATTGCATAAAGCCTAAGAGTAGTCTGGAAACATCTGCAAATTACTTTAAGTGAAACAGTTCTATCTTTAACTTTTGCCTCGCATGTTTGTTTTTATGGAAATTGCGTAATCTCATTTTTGCTGCTTTTGATGTATAAAGTCTGTGGAAAAAATCACTGTTTATTTTTACCTTAGAAATATCAGTAATAGTAACACCGAACTTACATGACAATGTACATTGTTCGCTCTCACACCTTATTTGAAGGGGAAGAAGTATTGAAATCATAATATACGGCCTTTCTTTATAATGTTCATCAGTCATTTAAATTAAATGTTAACAAAAAATAAGAAAAAAATTAGGTTGAAGAGTCTTACTAAAAATCTCTCGCTCTTCAGTTCCTGTGATGTGGCCATTTCATTATTTTTGCATTTATTAGTTCTGCATAGACTGTAAAGCTATGAACTTCTAATGAACTATGAGTTTCTTTCAACAAGCAGAAAAAATTGTCATGGGTGACATAAGCCCCCATCTCTTTCATTTCAAGATCATCTTTTTAAATGGTTAAGATTATTAACTCAGACTTAATATTTCATTTTGTATTTGCACACCAGTCTTGCGTTTTCCCTTTCCTTTCAAAGCAGTTCTGTCTGCAGTGTCACTGAATGTATGAACTAAATCTAGAATGCAAAGTACTTAAGTACCATCTGTGGTAATGGTGTTCAGCCAGCAATGCATTCCAACTCTGTGTCCTTCCTTTCCTCCTCAGGGTAAGCCTATACTGATGGCGGCAAAATCGCCGCCATCAGCACGATCATCCAGGTTCGATTGAGCCGTCTGTGTAGATGCACTCAATCGAACACGGAACCGGAGCTGTAACACCAGCTCCGTAACCGTAACACTATGCTGACAGGACGCCATTTCCAGTTGGCTTAGTGTATGTGTAGGGACCAGTTAAGAAGTTTGGCAGGAGATACACAAGGTATTTTATGTACCTTGCGTGTCGACTGCCACCAAAAAGCATGGCAAGTGTAGACTAGGGCTCATTTACCGCTTCTGCTGATTCAAGCCACAGTTTTGTAGCGGGATGCTTTTAAATGCCTGGAATAACTTCTGAGACATGTCGAAGTAGTTATGCTAATGGCCTACTTCTCTACATAAATACCTTTATCTTAGTAGAAAGCTTGATAAAAGCTCATTCTTGATATGATTTATTGGTATTTTCCCCTGTTCCCAGACTGCCAGTTCTTGTAGTTTGGCATCCTAGAAATAGTAGGCAATAGGCAGATAGTAATGGCCATAATATGCCACATAAGCAATCCGTGAATAACAGAGCTGGTTGGATGTATTTTCAACTAAACATTTTTCATCAAAAATCCCAGTTTGTCAAAACCAAGACTTTTTGCAGAAACATATTGGTTTCAGTTAGATGATTTTCATGTCCTAGATGGAAATTCTGGTCAAAATGAGAGACAGAACAGAGGGGAAAAAATATATATGTTCAGATCTCTCTCTGCATTAGGCAGAGCAGTGACTTGAACTTGAGTCTCCATCATAAGAGGTGAGTGCCCTAATTACCAGGTTATTAGCTTTTCTGGGGTGTCTCCTGGGGGGTGGTGGTTGTGAAAAATGTTGAAATGTCTTGTTTTCATTCTGACATGGAACAAAAGCCAATTTTAAAACTTCATTTTTTCATTAAATGGAATACTTGTTTTCTGAACAGCCCTAGTTAGTAAGCTTCTGAGGCTTGAGAGATGCATTGAAGTAGTTATGGTAATGGTCTGCCTCTCTACATAAACACCTTTTTCTTCATGGCAGGCTTGTAGCTGCAGGGTGAAATTTAGGAGTGAAATCATCCAGGCTGTGTCCTAGAGGTTACAACTGGCAGCACAAACCTGTCATGTCAGACAGTCTTTACAGTGGACGTTTTCAATCCCCAGGGCAGGGGTTGGCAACCTTTGCCAGCCCCTGTGACAGCCCCTCCTGCCCCCAAACCTCAGCAGGTGCTGCAGGTGGGGCCAGCAGATGCCGGGGTCAGGGCCAGCAGGGAAAAGGAGCCCGTCCCCTGCTGACCCTGCTCCCTAGCCAGGTGATGGGGCCAGCAGGGAACAGGAATTGCAATGCATGTCCAGCTCTTGCGGCCCCAGGCCCTGCAGGGGGTGGGGCCAGCAGGGCATGAGTACTGCATGCTGCTGTAAATAGGTGTGTGTGCAAGCGGTTGCCAGCCGCTGCCCTATGTCAGCTGAGGTCAGACCAGATCTTTTTCTCTGAGACTGGGTTTAAAGCAGCACCTCAAGCATCTCACCATAGCGATGAAGAACGGTTCTGCAGCCCTAGTAATGGGAGATGAAGTGGAAGAGGAGAAGCCATGCACCCCGAGGCTGGGAGGATCTCAACCACCATACCAGGAGGAAACATAGGGTAGTGGTGGTTGGGGACTCTCTTCTGAGGGGGATGGAGGCACCCATCTGTCACCCTGACATGGCGTCCTGGGTGGTATGCTGCCCGCCGGAGGCCTGTATCCGAGATGTTGCGGAGGGATTGTGGAGAATCATCTGGCCGTCTGACTACTGCCCTATGCTACTCATTCATGTGGACGCTAATGATACTGCGAGATGCGACCCTCAACAGATCAAAAGTGACTACAGGGCTCTAGGAGCATGGGTGAAGGAGTTTGGTGCGCAAGTGGTGTTCTCTTTGATCCTTCCGGTCAAGGTTAGGGGCCTGAGCAGAGACGCATGTATCCTGGAGGTGAATGCCTGGCTGTGAAGATGGTGTTACCAGGAGGGCTTTGGCTTCCTCGACCTTGGGGTGCTGTTTCAGGAAGAAGGACTGCTAAGCAGAGATGGAGTCCACCTATTGAGGAAGGGGAAGAGCATATTTGGACGTAGACTGGCTAACCTAGTGAGGAGGGCTTTAAACTAGTTTGAAGGGGGAAGGTGACCAAAGCCCATAGGTAAGTCACAATGAGGGAGACCTGGGAGAAGGGATGGAACTTGGGGGGAGCCAAGGCTGTAACAGGAGGGATAAAAGAGAGACTAGTCAGAACAGGGGGAAGGGGTGTCACGTCAGTGTCTTAGGTGTCCTAATGAAGCACTAATACCTGAGGTGAGTGGGGAAGGAGGACACCAGGAGAAAATGCAAAGAGGAAGATGCATCAGGGGAGATGATCGACAGGGGAAAGTAGGATAATCGGCCTGGTATCTTAGGTGCCTGTACACAAATGCAAGGAGCCTGGGAAACAAGCAAGAAGAATTGGAAGTACTGGCATAGACAAAGAACTATGATATAAATGGAATATCAGAGACATGGTGGGATAGCTTGCATGAATGGAACACTGCCGTGGATGGGTATAAATTGTTCAGGAAGGACAGGCAGGGAAGAAGAGGTGGAGGGGTAGCACTATAAGTAAAAGAGCTGTATGACTGCTCGGGGCTCCTCTATGAAAGTGGAGACAAGCCTGTTGAAAGTCTCTGGGTTAAGTTTAGGGGAGAGTGCAAAAGGGTGATGTCATGGTGGGAGTCTGCTATAGACCGCCAGATCAGAAGGAGGAGGTGGATGAGGCTCTGTATGGACAACTAGCAGAAGTTTCCAGATCACAGGCCCTGATTCTCATGGGGGACTTCAATTACCCTGACATCTGCTGGGAGTTAAGTAGAGCAGTGCACAGGCAATATAGGAAGTTTCTGGAGAGCATTGAGGACAACTTCCTGGTACAAATGCTGGAGTAACCAACTAGGGAACTTACACCTCTAGACCTGCTGATCACAAACAGAGAAGAATTGATCAGGGAAGTAGAAGTGAATGGCAACCTGGGCAGCAGTGACCATGAGGTGGTAGATTTCAGGATCCTGATCAAAGAAAGAAAGGAAAGAAGCAGAACGCAGACCATGGACTTCAGAAAAGCAGATTTTGGCTCCCTCAGGGAACTGATGGGCAGGATTCCTTGGGAGGCTAAGCTGAAGGGGAAAGGAGTCCAAGAGAGCTGGCTGTATTTTAAAGAAACCCTACTATGGGCACAGGAAGATAACATTCCGATGTGCAGAAAGAACAGCAAATGTGGAAGGTGCCCAGTGTGGCTTAGCAGAGAACTCTGCGTTGAGCTGAAACACAAAAGGGAAGCTTACAAGAAATGGAAGCTTGGACAGAATTACTAGGGAGGCATATAAAGATATTGCTCGGGCCTGTAGGGATAAAATCAGAAAGGCCAAAGGGCAATTGGAGTTGCAGCTAGCAAGAGATATGAAAGATAACAGGAAGGGATTCTACAAGTATGTCAGTAACAAGAAGAGGATCGGGGATGGTGTTGGTCCCTTACGGAATGGGGCAGGTATCCTCATGGTGGATGATGTGGAAAAGGCTGAAGTACTCAATGCTTTTTTTTACCTCAGTCTTCACAAGCAGGGTCAGCTACCAGGCTACTACACTGGGTAACACAGAATGGAGAGAAGGAGAATGGCCCTTGGTGATGGAAGGTCAGGTTAGGGACTATTTAGAGAGGTTGGATGTGCACAAGTCTATGGGGCCGGATGAACTGCATCGGAGGGTGTTGAGGGAGTTAGCTGATGTGATTGCAAAGCCGCTGGCCATTATCTTTGAAAACTCGTGGTGAATGGGGGAGGTCCTGGAGGATTGGAAAAAGACAAATATAGTACCTATCTTCAAGAAAGGGAAAAAGGAGGATCCAGGGAACTACAGACCAATCAGCCTCATCTCAATCCATGTAAAAATCATGGAGCAGGTCCTCAAATAATCCATTCTGAAACATTTGGAGGAAAATAGAATGATCAGGAACAGTCAGCATGAATTCACCAAGGGCAAATCATGCTTCACCAACTTGATTGCCTTCTATGATGAGATGAGTGGATTTGTGGATGCGGGAATAGCCGTTGACGTGATATACCTCAACTTTAGCAAAGCTTTTGATATGGTTTCTCACAGCATTCTTGTCAGCAAGTTAAGGAAGTATGGGTTGGATGAATGGACCATAAGGTGGATAGAAAACTGGCTAGATCATCGGGCTCAGAGCCGGTAGGAATCAATGGCTCAATGTCTAGTTTGTAACCAGTAACGAGTGGAGTGCCCCAGAGGTCGGTCCTGGGGCCGATTCTGCTCAACATCTTCATTGATGATCTGGAATAGATTGCACATTCAGTAAATTCGTGGATGACACCAAGCTGGGGGGAATGGTAAACACACAGGGCAGGGATAGAATTCAGGGAGACCTAGGCAAATTGGAGAATTGGGCCAAAAGAAATCTCATGAAGTTCAAAAAGGACAAGTACAAAGTCCTGCACTTAGGATGGAAAAATCCCATGTACTGCTACGGGCTGGGAACCGATCAGCTAAGTAGCAGCGCTATAGAAAAGGACCTGGGGGTTATGGTGGACGGGAAGCTGGATATGAGCCAACAGTGTGCTCTTGTTGCCAAAAAGGCCAATGGCAGATTGGGCTGCATCAGTAAGGGTGTTGCCAGCAGATCAAGGGATGTGATTATTCCCCTCTATTCGGCACTGGCGTGGCCGCATCTGGAATACTGTGTCCAGTTTTGGGCTCCCCACTACAGAAAGGATGTGGGCAAATTAGAGTCCAGCGGAGGGCAACAAAAATGATTAGGGGGCTGGGGCACATGACGTATGAGGAAAGACTGAACTAGGCTTATTTAGTCTGCAGAAGAGAAGACTGCGGGGGGATTTGATAGCAATCTTCAACAACTTGAAGGGGTGTAGGGGGGTTTAATGTTTGGAATACTTCTGTAAAACTTCAGTTATATGTTCTATCATGGTGGGTTCTATGGACTACCAGGGCTTCTGTTCCCCACTTCCTGACATAAGTAGTGAAATTGTCCTTTTGGATGAATCCAAATATCCTAGGGAAATAAAATGCATGTTAGATGTGAACAGAGCTTACAGGTGAATTATTAAGGTGTAAAACAGGTATTCAGAGCCTTTAGTAAAACGTCTCTCATCACCATATACTCTGAAAATAGCAGCAATTTTAACAAGCAAGAAAGAGGACACATGTTATGAAGAGATCTGCGGAATGGGGCCTCCCACCCAAACTTTTTCAAACACTATAGTCAATCTCCTCACCCCTGCTGATCCAACATTTAGCAGAAAAGGTATTACAAAACAGGATGCCTGAGTAACCCATAAATTCTACTTCAATCGTACGTGGGCAAATTAAATCCTTGCTGCTGTCCTATGAATGATTTTCTGCTTTCTGCATCTCATTGTGAAGACTGACAAAAAAGGGACTGAGAGAGGTAAAATTCTGTTACTTGTGAATTTTCATTTTAGGACCCTCCTTTGTAATATTGGTATACATCCAGGGTACGTTCTTGCTATTGCTTTAAGTTCTTTGAAAGGGAAGAATGTGTACCTTAAATTTCCTTAAATCCTTAAATTTCATGTCAGGTCTCTTCTGCAAATGGTTCAAGTTGCGTAGTGCTTTTAAACTTCTTTATAGTTAGTATTTTTCAACTTTGGAAACAATAGTTCTGGAGAGTTCTTTCTGTGGAGCAGTCCTAAATTCAGGCTCTGAAGAAAGATCTGGTCTGCTTCTAATTCCCTTGGAGACGAGGAATGCTCACTGTGAAGACTGTCTGACATGGTGGGTTTGAGAATGAAGATTCACACACAGATCAGACACAATTTTCTTTTTTAAGCTTACAAAACTTGACTGTTTTTGAAAATCACATTCATATATATCATTGGAGGTATCTGGACATACTAAGAAAATATTTTTTTCAAAACTAAAATGCAGGATTGTTCAAGGAAAAGAGGAGCGTATATGGCATAGATGAGTTCTAGAACTTTTTGAATAGAAAGAATTTATTAAATATGGAGATTTTTTTAACTCTAGAAACTATACATTTTTTAAAAATTTGAAACTTCTAAAAGAGAGAAGGAAGTGGATGAGATCACTTGTAAAAATCATAATGCAAAAATAAAACAGCATTAACAGGTTGAGGAGGATTTATTATTTTGTTTTTAAGATAAATAAACACTTTCTAAATTAGATTATTTACACCAGATTCTTCGCAAAATGTATTGCTTTGGAAAACTTCTCTTATATAGCAAAACTCAAAGCTAGACTTCCCTATAGTTCAGATATCTGTTTTACGAAAATTGCATGAAGCAACTGTGGTACAGTAGAACAAAGGCTAATGTGAATATGCTTTTGTTGAGAGGTGAGTAAATATTTTGGTTTTTTTGCCTAAGAAATATTTAGACAGTATGTTCAATGGTTCCCATACATAGCATTGTGAATAATCTAAGTATGCATTGTGTTCAATTTCTTTATTATAGGCAAGTGAACAAGATATTCTTAAGTATCTTGTTAAATGGGGAGAACATCAATTGATGAAGAGAATAGCAGACAGAGGTAAGAACCTTGTTTTTAAAAAATTAACTTGGTAGAGGAATGGAGGACATATTTCAAACTCCAAAGGAGTATCCGTGTCAGTCTAGTTCAGCAAAACAACCAAGGAGTCTAGTGGCACTTCTAAAGACTAACAAATGTATTTATCGCATGAGCTTTTGTGGGAGAAAATCCCACTTTGTCAGATGCTTGAAGATGGAGAACTACAGATGAATGGAAGGAAAATAAAGGCAGAGAATTGTAAGTCATAGAATCAGGTCAGACTGTTACAGTAAGTCAACGTAGCTGTTTAGATTCAAACAGTAGAGAACAGCATATTAGAGGGAGGTGATGGGGGAAAAAGGAAAGCAAAATTACCTGATGTAATAAGAAAAGAAACCTATTTAATAGGTTAAATAGTACCTATTTAACCCTAAATTGATGGTGTCAAATGTGCATATGAACTCTAATTCTGCAGTTTCTCTTTAAAGCTTTGATTTGTAATCCGTATGCCTAAGCATGGCTACTAACAGATCATCAATGGAATGATCAGGAAGATTGAAGTGTTTCCCTACTGGTTTTTGAATGTTTTTGTTTCTGATGTCAGATTTGTGTGTGTATTCTTTTTCATTTATTTTCTTCCTATTCATCTGTAATTCTCCATCTTCAAGCGTCTGACAAAGTGGGATTTTCTCCCATGAAAGCTCGTGCGATAAATAAATGTGTTTAGTCTTTAAGTGCTACTAGAATGCGTGTTTATATTTCAAACTCATAGTGTTTAGTTCAAGAAGTAATCTGACTGTACTATGAGCAGAGAAAAGCTGAACAGAAGCATTGCACTGGGAATTTGTCTTCAGTAAAACATCAGCAGGAGCCAGGAAATATTGTACTAGAAAATAGGCAAAAGCACAAACACTCTTGATATTTGAGAGGAAAGGTCGGTGAGGTAATATCTTTTATCGTACCAGTTTCTGTGGGCTCTTGATCTACACCACTGTTTCTCAACCTTTCGGGGGCTGGAGAACACCTAAAGGTATTAATTACTTTATCAGGAACACATGATGGAAACATTCTTGAAAAAGTGGTAACAGTGGTGGGGAATTTAAAATGCCTCAGTTGCAGCAAAGCTTCCACGTGTCTGTCAATGTCAATGGAAGCTTCGCTGTGGCTGGGGCATTAAATTGCTCCTTTTCCCTCCCCACTTCGTGCCCTGAACAGGGAGGGGTTGGAGTGGGTCACAGAACACCTGCACTATGTCTGAGGAGCACCAGTGTTCCACAGAACACCCGTTGAGGAACACTGATCTACACAGAACTCTTCTTCAGGTCTGGGAAAGGTAGTCAGAATATTACAGGTAAATACAAGGGGGAACAGCTAAGACATTAGCACGTTACAGGAGGCCATACAAAGTGAAGTGGCCACTAAACCCTTCTGCAGTTGTAAGGACAAAGTGGGTTACAGATTGTTATAAGAATTTTGGATTTAAGTTTCCAGGCTCATCTTCTTAAGGTGTTGTGCAGGTTTCCATTGTGGATGAGGACTAAGGTCAATATGGAGTATGGGTTGTGAAGAGCATTTGCCGAAAGGTGATATGGTGTTTTTGTCTTTTATATTTCTGAATTCATTCAAGATCATGGTGATTTTCTCATTTCCCCCACCAAATTATTGGGCATTTAGTGCCCTGGATGTGGTACACCACGTGTTGTAATAGTAATGTGTAGGACCCATAGATCTAGGAAGGTATGTTGTGGGAGACGTTGAACATTGTAGCAGTGTCTACAGATTGTGCATCTGTTATGGCGGGGCTGGTGCTGTTTTGAGTTGGTGTGTCCTGGTCTGTGGGGAACTTGCTTCTAATGATGAATTTGGGGTTGTTTAAAGGCCAGAAGAAAGGGGGTTTCAGAAAGATTTCCTTCAGTACATGGTCCTCATCAGCTATAGGTTGTAATTGTTTGATACCCTATGTAGGTTCTGGTGTGTGGTGGTAAGTGACAACTAGGAATGTATTGTCAGCAGGTTTTTTGTTTGTTGGTTTGGTTTTTTGTTTGTTTGCTGTATTGAAACAGGTTCTCTCAAACTACTACTACTTTGGTGTTGTAACCTTGTTTGGTGAAGGCAGTTTTAAGTGTGTTAAGATGAATGTCTTGGGCTTTCTCCACAGAGCATATACTGTAGTATGAGTACCTAACTGTAGATAGCAGATTTCTTGGTGTGTTGGGTGGTTGCTGGATCTATGAATGAAAGTGTGGTGATCCATGGATTTCTTCTGTACAGCTATTATCTGTAGGATCCCATTGGTGAAGCTGATCATGGTGTCCAGGGTGCTTGTGTGGGATTTTTCCAGAGAGTGTTTGGTTGAGTAGCTGGTGATTGTTGAAGCTGTGGTAGAAGTCTAAGAAGGAGTTCAGATCCTCTGTCTAGAAGATGAAAATATCAACAATATATCTCAGGTATAAAATTGGTTTCTTGGTGCGTTTTTCCAGAACTACTTCCGCGAGGTGGCCCATGAAGAGTCATCCTAGTACTTTTGGCTGTTCCCATGGTTTGACTTAAGTTTGTTAAATGTAAAATTGTTATAGGTGAGGATGAAATGGATGAGTTTGGCTGTGTCTATAGGATGGATATGTGAATGTTGTCCATCTTATAGATATTTGAGACAGGCAGCAATTCTGTTGTTTTGAAGGATGTTGGGTGTATTAGGATGCAACATCCATGATGGCAAGAATGGGTTCTGTGGGAGATTATTAATGTTATGGAGTTTCTGGAGAAAGTCAGTTGTGTCCAGAAGGAAACTGGCCCTTTGCATGATAAGTGGTTTGAAGATAGTTTCTAAGAGCTTAGAGCAAGAATGCCATGGTCAGAAATATAATGGGTCTGTCTGGGTTCCCTTGTTTGTGCATCTTGGGACAGCATGCAGAAGATCCTTAGAGTGGGTTCATAGGGGATGAGGTTGTTGAATTTCTCAGAGTTTGTGAAAGGATTTGATGGTATCCTTAAATTTCTAGGTGAATTGTGGTATAGGATTTTCTTTGCAATAAGTGGTGTCAGAGAGTTGTCAGATGGTGTCACTGATGTAATCATCATGGTTGAGGACTATGATGGCATCCTCTTTGTCTGCTGATTTGAACCGCTATCTGGTGGTTGGATTTCTAGGACTGTATAGCTGTCATATTAGTGGTGGAAAGATTGTAGAGGTTGTGTTGCTTGTTAAGGATTTCACTGTTGGTTATTACATTATCTGTCTCAGGAAAATAATCAAGTGTGTGGTTTTGTCTCTTGTGGGATGTCCAGTCAGATGATTTACTTTTTCTTATGACTCGATGGAAAGATGTAGGTTATGAATGGTGTAATCTTTTGTTATGAAAGAACTGTTTGAGGCAGAGTCAGTAAAACAATTCTTGCAGTTCTCTTGTAGTATGGTATCAAGTTTTGTGGTGGGTAGAAGTTCAGTCCCTTGAAGAGTACAGATAATTCAGCTTCAGTTAAAGATGGAATTGATAAATTGATGATTGGGTATTCTGTAGTGTCCAAGTGGTCGGTCATGGTTTATGGTTTCTCTCAAATGGAGTGTTCTTTAGGTTGTCGAGTAGTTGTAAAGGGTTTCCCTTTCTGTTTTTGTGTTGAACAGCTGCTGTCAGGTTTTTTCATAGCTGTTTTGGGTTCTTGCATGATATGTAGGTGGATTCCTGATACTTTTTCTTTCAGTAAGTGGGAGCATATGGTGACTTCTTGTTTAGGTGATCACTTCTAAGATGTGTGAGATGCAGGAGATGATTCTTTAGTTTTTTCTGAAGTTGTTTTGCAAAGCTGTTCAGCGTATTTGGAGTTGTATGTAGTAAAACATGCTGTAGTTCTAACAGAAATAATGGGCTTGATGCAGGAAATTACTAGATGGGTTATATGGCTAGTGCTCTGTAGGAGACTGGATTATGATAATGGTCCCTTCCACTCTTAAAAATCTGTGAATCTTGAACTACCAACAATTCAGGATGAAAAGAGTTTTTGTAGCTGCAGGAGCAGTTTTGCAAAGGGCCTGAGAAGTGTTGACACAAACCATCTTTGTCAGCTTAAGTAGTAACAGACCAAATAGAAAATAAATGTTTGGGAAATGACGTGTGACCCACGTCCGTGTGAACCAAGCAGAATTGTGCTGATGGAATGGAATGCACTTTTGTTTGTGTGAATAACAAGGCCACACGCCGTTACTGACTCTTAAGCATCATCAGCAAAAACTTAGAACTTCTGTTTTCCTATTAAAATGCTTATTTAGGTGAAAACTATCTATTGTTCCTTTCCACAGAGCCCAATTTACTGAGTGGTACTGCCCACAGCGTGAACAAACGAGGTGTAAAAAGACGAGATCTTGACATTGAGGAGCTAAGAGAGATCTTGTCTTCTCTTTTACCTTTTGTCCGCATTGAGCATATTTTACCTATGAACAGCGAAATACTGAGTGATGCTGTAAGTCTGTCTTCTCCTTCACCTCAGAATCCACATTGGAAACTCTCAGATGTAGCCTCTGGGATTTTATACTTCAAGCAGTGCAAAAGTTCTATGTTGTTTTGTCTTTCTGAGATAGAGGCAGCAAAATGTTATCAGTTAGAATAAGATTTATGAACTTTTGTTTTTGATGATTATCTTAAAATAATGTTTTTAACACAAGTTTTGTGCAAAATTTAAAATTTGGAATGGCTACTGAATTTGGGGCCCGAGTAACTACTGCTTGATGATTTTAAAAAAAAAAGTTACTTAAATTCCTCATGGAGCTTGGCCAAACCCATTCAGAGTACTTTCTTGCTGTTTGGTTACTAAAATACTAGTAATATTAGTTATAATGTATTCAGTTTAAAAATTTTGTCTCTTACAGATGAAAAGAGGCCTCATTAGCACCCCTCCTTCAGACATGCTTCCAACAGCAGAAGGTGGAAAGTCAAATGCATGGCTACGGCAAAAAAATGCTGGGATATATGTGAGGCCTCGACTGTTTTCACCATATGTGGAGGAGGCAAAGGTAACTGTTAATATTGCTAAACTGATGTCGATAAGGGGTTCTGCAGACAAAAGTTTCAGAATCCTTTGTATTGTTTGCATCTGCTGGTCTAAAATACTAACATACTCAGTTTATCAAGGCTTAAAGGCCTAATCGTCAGACCCAAGTCTAGAGCTTGTTGGAAAAATGTTGACAACTTTTCTTGTCAGAATTTTCTGATTCACTGAAATCAAGATATTTTACAGAGATTTTAATTTTGATGAAATTCTGAGGGAGGACCTGCCTGGTGGACTGGTGGTGAGCTGAGAGCCTGGGGGTCCTGGCTTCTGCTAGATGGAGAACAGCAATTCGATTTTGCAGATAATTTTGAAATTTTTGTTTTTATTCCAAATGTGAACTAAATCACTAAATCCTCCTCAAAAGAGAGTGGCTGTTCTTGTCCAGTTCTACTGAAGTCTTTCGATATGCCTCTTCAGCAAAAACCTCCCCATAACTCACCTTAAGGAAGCAGCTGAGGTATAAGAGGCATTCCAGGGTAGGCTGAGGAAATGACCATGGCATCTCTGTTATCGGGCAGGAGTATGATACAGTCTGGCAATCCTGGGTCACAGAGTGGCCGCTTGAGGACCACTGCTGCACGTTAAGGCAGCCATGACTTATGCCAGGCCCTGATTTGGCCTCAGCAAGGTTTGCAAGGCCAGAGGATGGTGTAAAGCTAGCTATTCTCTTCCTCTCTGCCCCACCGCTACCCCCTGGTGCTCTTGTGCACCTGAAGATTGAGCTTCTGTAATCATTATAAGCATCCATAAGAGTGAGAGATTTTGACATCATTTTGTGAGGGGAGATTTTTAATTTTGTTCTTCATGGGATCAAACTAAAGATGCATCTACTCTAACATTAAATCCCTTTTGCTACCATTAAAGTGTTCTTTTGCTAATGTTAATCAGAACTCATTCCTCCATGTTTTAGATATCACCAAAAACAACCGGATCTGGCAAGAGATACTCAAAAGAACAAAGACATTTGTACTAAAATATCCATGTAGTCCTCTAGTTTATGTATTAGGCTTTGAAATTTTAAACATTCTCTAAAACATTGACATATATGGCAGCAAGAAAAAGTATTGGCTAAAAAAGTTAGCCATGCTAAATCCTGGATTATAATTTTGATTAGTGTAATATTTTTAAGATTACAAATTTAATATTTATGGGTTTTAGCATTCTGCATGAATGTGCATTATCAGTAGTCTTAAGGAAAAATAAGATGATACATTTTGTAAATGTATTTGTTGTATGGACTTGTGGGGTGTTTGATTGCTTCGTTCTACTGTTTTAAAACGAATTCTTGAGTATTTAACTTTGTATGTGAAAAATTAATTCTCTTAAGCATTTTTTGAATATATACTCATTTTGCATCTAGTGATTGCGTATGTTAATACACATACCCAATTAGTATTGTGATGCACAGAAGTCACTTATGTATTTCCCGTTTTAACTAACTCTCTTAATCCCTCATTCACATTTAGATACCTGAATTACCCTCCCGCACATGTAAAGGAAGCAGTTTAGAATTAAATGAGAACTTTAATTTGGGTGTTCATGAAATCCCCATTTATCATCAGTTGAGACATTTTAGGGAAGCATGTTTCACTTTTAGGAAAGGTGCATATTGTGTTGGCTTTAAGGAAGGATTATCTTAAAGAGTTATAGCACTAGGGTCAAGGACTATGGGTAGTAGTCTGCCTCTGACTGCTTGTGTGACTTGTTATTCAGTCTATAAAATGAAGAAATTCTATTTGCCAACCTCATCTGGGTGTACTGAAGCTTAATTTATCAATGACTGTAAAGTGCTGTGAGATTTTTTGAGTAGAAAGTACTCTAGAAAAGCCAAGTAATGCCATAAATTGGGAGCAAAAGAAATGGGTTTGGGTATTGTTCGGCCTTCAGCCCCTGAGCTTCCTACATGTGCATGGTACCTTTTAAAAGGATAATGCATCTGTCTGATGACAGTATTTGGTTATATTGTGTTTGCTGGAAAATATGATTGCAGAAAAGTAATAGAATTTTTTTAGTGGTTCTTCATATCTAACAACTATTGTTTTAGTCGGTTCTAGATGAGATGATGGTGGAACAAACAGACCTAGTTCGTTTGCGGATGGTTAGAATGTCCAACGTGCCCGACACACTCTACATGGTAAACAACGCAGTCCCACAGTGCTGTCATGTGATTAGCCACCAGCAAATCAGCAGTAACCAGGCCAGTCCACCTTCAGTTGTTGCCAATGAAATCCCAGGTAGGAATGATAGCTGATATACGGCAAACTGTTTACTGTCTTTGGGGGATTTTGTTGATGTGAATTATTATATTCTAGTTGTTTCTAAGCATTTTCTTTTCTGGGAGCCTGCTTATTTTAAGAGATTTCCTCCAAAAACACTGAGTTTGGGGTCGGTGGGAATTTTTTTGTTTGTTTGTTGAGTAGTAGAAATCTAAATAAATGTGAGGAAAAAGAGCCCAGATAGAAAAGGTGCTAGTATTCAGTTAGCGTAGAAACACTTATAAACATGGTATCTCTCCAGCACAATAATAAAATTAAATATCTATTCTACAGAGCTGTCCATAACTGATAGCATTCATATATGCCACCGACAGCAAAAGGCAGAAACACTACCATCATATAGCCAGGACTGAACAAAATCAACCAAATGTTAAACCATATAGCACCATGTATTGTGCTAAATTCAAACACCAGCGAACTGCCAAGGGGAAACATTTTCCAAAAATAAGTTGTTCTGAACTAATAATGCTCTGCTGCCAATCTTGAAAAATTCAGCTCCAAGGATACAAAATGAGAATGTCTTAACCAATCTTAAATGCTATCATATCTGGGTTCTGGGCAATTCAAGGCTTAAAAATTGTCCCCAGCACTTTGACTCTCACGCAAAACCAAACAGTGAGCCAGTACAGCATTGAATACAATGGTTTTGTGCTGGTAGTGGCCCACCTCTTTTAACACTCCACCGATGACAAGAAAAAGACATCGTTTTGCCAGGTCAATGAGCAGAGAAATCACTGGAGCTGTGGACTGAGCCAAATACGTTTGTATTGTAGACATGTTTTGTGCACTCATGCCAGGAGTCATTCTTGGAGCACAGATGGCAGAAGAGAGCTCCTGAGTGAAACTATATTGTTCTTGTATCCTATTTCTGTAATGGATGCCATCCGGACAACATTAAAACGTGCAATCTTTTTTAGAAGAGTCTGTGTTGTCTTACGAAAAAGTGCTCCAAACTCAAGTCAGATTATTGTTAACAAAGCTCTTGAAGGGAAAACTGAAATATTTCTTTCATCTAGTGGTACATTGACACATACGGTGTTGTACTATCTTAGGTTTTAAACTATGGTTTTGCCGTGGTGAAACAGGATAGAGAGGCTTGTTCAAGACTCTGGAAGATCTTATAGATCTGCTCATTTTCACTGTTAGTTCATGTGCCAGAAATAGGAAAAGAAAATATTTTGGAAAAATTAGCAAGCCTGGTTCTGCACACAATGTGGTGATCTTTATCAAAGTAGAAGCAATTGAGGTTTTATTGCGGTTCCATGAAGTGGTGTTTATTCCACCTCTGAAATGCATATGCCCCATGCATAGCTCTTGCTGTCTAATCCATTCCATTTTTGTGGACCTTCATCACAGATGGTAATATTTTGCCACTGGATATCTGGTGATGTTAACGACCCCAATGGCACATTTATGGAGTCTTGGATCTAATTTTTCTTCCATTATGCACATGTTACTAGGAACAGAAAATCCACAGTGAAGTATCACGCATCACCAGACAGCAGCAAAATGTTATATGATAGCTGTGCAGTAGGATAACCAAATACCCAAAATTATAGATGATTTCCTTTTGGAAATATGTTTAATGTTTTCAAGGCGACTGCATAAAATAGTGTAATTTTCTCAGGGTTTATGTTGGCTTAAAATTGGTGCAATTTCTTCAAAATACATTTTCTGTAGTAGTTATTGGTACTGTGGTCTCATGACCCCAGAATACCACCAAAAATATAAAGTATGTGGCAAGAAAATCAGCATATTGTTGGCCAGTAGTATTCCAGAGGGACTAGGCACTTGAGATTTAAAATATTTTGGCTCTCAAATCAGAAAATTCCTGCATCATATAAGGATTATACGGAGAAGAGGAGTATATTTGTGGTTCCCTTTTGTAGAAGCCAGAAAAATGGCGCACATCTTTAGCACTAGTATGTTCTACACTTTATCCCATAAAGATGCTCTAAGGCAGTGGCTCCCAACCTTTTAGGCTCAAGGGCCACAGATACTATTTCTACAAGGCTGAAGATCCACCGGTCTTTGGTAGTCAGCCTCCTCCCTTCCCCAAACCACAGCCAGATGGCAGGGGTTCAGGGAGGAGGTGGCCTCCTCACTGATTGCCCATCTCCTATGAGAAATCGAACGCATCCTATGGTCCTGTGTGCTCCACCTGGGTCCTTAAGCAATGGCTCCCTTCTGCAGTCAGGGGCACAGAAGATTAGTGCTCCTTCCCACTGGCTCCAGCAGATACCCTAGCGTCTATGGACACAGGTGGAGCACTGATCTCATGTTCCCTTGGCAGCACCAAGGAACCTGCACCAGTTTCTAAGCCCCACAGAGACGTGCTCCACCTGGGCCCCTCAGCAGTGGCTCCTTTCTGCAGCCAGGAGGAGAGAAGTGGCGGGCCACTTTTGGCCCCCAGGCCACAGGTTGGGAACCACTGCTCTAAGACATTAAGCACAGATATGTCGTACTGTTCTGGCTGGGTGCCAGTCTTCTGAAGCAATATAGTCAGCCTAACTTTAGCTTTTCATTCAGAATTCAAGTTAATCATGGCGTTGAAGTGCATAGTCCCATTAAAACAGCTTAAGAAATAATTTATCTTGTAACTTTTTTCTTTTTTTTCTTTTGTTTTTTTTGTTTGGGTTTTTTGTTTTTCTTTTCCCCAGTTCCCCATCTCCTTGTCGTTAAAGAGATGGTCAAACGGCTCCAGGAGCTCCGTCATACTGAGCAGGTGCAAAGAGCATATGCTCTTAATTGTGGAGAAGGAGCCACAGTCAGTTATGAGATTCAGATTCGTGTATTGCGAGAGTTTGGACTTTCTGATGCTGCTGCTGAGTTATTACAGGTATGGAAAACTGTCTGAATAAGACAGCTGTCATTTTGATTCCTCTTCCAGGATGATCTGGCATGAGTCTTTCAGAAACTGAATATTTGATCAGGACAGCAACCAGAACAAGCATTGTGTAGGTGTGTACTCTTTTAAAAAATCTGCTTCCGTATTTCCCCTCAGTGATCAGACACTAATTTGCTGGAGGTTTAGAAATGTGGGTGTTAGAAAGGGGGAGGTATTTATACATTGTAAATTGTGCTTGCTAGTTAAGAATGTTTCCAGTGAGAGAACCTGTATTTGTTTTATATAAAATAAATTATATTTATTTCCAGTATCAACCAACAGTGGCATTGGTTGAAAGATGTGGAGGAGACAATGTTGATGCTTCTTTTTGGAAGTAATGTCATAACGTGGAGTGAAAATGTCTCGTGCCCGATTCTGGTGACATTGGTTACCTATTATTCAGATATATATATAATGAGATATAAATTACTTTTCTCAGAAGCTGAAAAGCCGTTGTCATTGTCACTAGGCAAAGCACTTTATGTTCAGCCACTTCTTACCCTTAAAAATTCTCATTGAGGAAACGGCTGGTAATTACACACTCAAAAATAGCTAGGAAGGTGAGACAGTCTCCCCCTGTAGCAGGGGGCACAGCTCACTTGCTGGTGGATTCTCTGTATCTTAAAGTTTTTAAATGATGATTTGCAGACTTTAATAACCCAGTCATCAGTTAGAGGCTTATTGCAGGAGTGGGTGGGTGAGGATTTGTGGCCTGCATTGTGCAGGAGGTTAGACTGGATCATACTGGTCCCTTCTGACCTTAAGAGTCTGAGTCTTTGTAATAAGGTAGTACTGTGGTTGTAAAATGCACTGATTTTTGACCCAGCTTGGAAACTGAAGTGGATTTTTAAACTGATTATATATACCGTACATACAAATTTTAGGCGTCTGTCACTTGAAAAAAAGAAGCCACTAAAGAGGAGTTTGATCTTTTTCTCCACTTGACCTGGCTGTTTAAATGTTGCAAAAACAGCATTCCAATGCTTGGGACGCTTGTTTGATTTCTGGTTTGTTTATCGGTTCAGTAATGTTTGCACCATTCTTTGCTAATCATGAACATTAGAGAATAGGTGTTCTTGGACAGTACCTATATTCTTTTGGAGACACAAGCATTCAAGCAGGAGCGAGAGCAGTCTGTGCTCACTAGTCACAATTTGCTGTTTGTTGTTAATTGTTGGTTATTTTCCTCTTTGAAAAGCTTCCATCTAGACAGAGTAGAAATTATACCATGTGACGTAAGTGACCACTCATGTAAATAGTGAAAGTGAGCAATTTGTGAACAACTTGTAGGCCGCAAATTGTTCATCCAAACTACTCTGAATATTTTAGAACACTGGTTCCCAAACTTGGGGGGGGAGGGGGAGGCATGTGAAGAAAATCCAAGGAGGAAGCGAGGCTGTGAACTTTTCATAGTGAAAAATTGTTTTATCAGTGTACAGAATTTTTAATTTTCAAATTTTATGCCACGAAAGGTGTTTCAAACTTTCTAGCAAATGAAAACCTAGAAAACTTATTTGTGGTTATTTTTAATTGTACAATTATAAGTTGAATTTTTGTTAAAAGGGTGGGGGGGCGGGTTGGATGATGCTAAAGGAGAGGTAGGGAGGCATGAGGGTTTCTCAAAAATCAGAAAGTAGGTATAGTGCCAAAAAGTTTGGGAGCCTCTGCTTTAGAATAATAGATGCACTCTCAGAAATCCAGATTGGTTCAAGGAGCCATGAAGAGGGGAAAGAACTAAATAGTTATATAGTCAGTCTTTGCCCCCAAAGAATTTACCGTGTGCCTGTACAGCCCCTGGTGTGATTGGTAAGGGAAAGGGGGCAGTTTTGAATGGGGGCCTCCAAATGCTGCTTAATCCTAGTGAATAATTTGACCAACTCTACCACTAGTGAAGCTTCTGACCTTTCCTCAGGTATCTCCCTTACAGCAATGCACTGCTCTTTCCTGATCAGCGCTCTGCCCCTATTTGAAGCTTTATTTCAGATGGTGGTGCTAAGTAGTCATTGCATTTGGATTACAAATCCCAATCTTGGTCAGTTGATAACCAAACCACCCCTTTGTAAAATCTTCCATTTGTTGCTTTCCCTTGCAGAATCCTCACAAGTTCTTTCCTGACGAGCGGTTTGGGGATGAAAGCCCGCTCTTAACCATGAGACAGTCTGGACGGTGTCGCGTTACCAGCACTCCCGCTGCAGAAACCATGTTTACAGAACTTGACTCTTTTGTGGCCTTCCATCCACCACTGCCGCCTCCTCCACCTCCGTACCATCCGCCAGCTACTCCTATTCACAGCCAGTTCAAAATGAGCTGGAAACAAAGGGTGCCGAGTCAACATCCCTCACGTTCCTTTTCTTATCCGTGTAACCATTCTCTGCTCCACTCCAGGACAGCTCCCAAAACTGCCCCCCCGGTCTATCTACCTGCTGTCAAAGCAGCAGCACCACCTGATTGCACTAACACTACGGGACTGGGGAGGCAAACAGCAGCTGCCACAGCAGCTGAAAAACAAACAGTAAGTACATCCTACCCCTCATACCTCCTCCTCGATTTTCGGCAGCAGTCAAAGGGAGATGCGCAAGGTACGGAAAATACTTAGCGCTACTCTTATTGCTGGGCTGGGGTCACTAAGTCGAACTCCAGATCAATTGAGTGCGTCTTGACTGATGCCTCAATCGAACCTGGAAGTTCGAACCGAGAGCGGGGAATTTGCTGCCATTTGTGTAGACATAGCTTCAGTTTGAATAGAACTCGTCAATGGCTGGGTCATTACAAAAGGTGATTTTCTCTCTATCCCGCTTCTCAGATCTCATTACAGCTCTGGCTTTCCCCCTTACACACTGTTTGAACCAAAACAAAGCTTGTTTACTCTGCAGAGATAGGCTAGCAGTCTGTTACCTTGTGACTCACCCTTCTCTGTATGTATATACTTCCAGCTAACAGGGCACGTTTTCCATTTCATGCATCTGATAAAGTGGCATCACACCCACAAAAGCTCATGAAATAAATAAATTTGTTAGCCTTTAAAAGTGCCACAGGACTCCGTCTTTGTTTTGATTTTGCTGGAATAGACTAATAAGCTACCCCATGGAACAGAAAATGTTATTACAGATTAAGTTTAATTCAAATAGAAAATGTTATTACAGATTAAGTTTAATTCAAATATAGAAGCAAAGGAAAATCCAAATAAACATAACTTTTTCTTTCTTTTCCAGTGCCCTCAGCCCGTGTTAAATGAGTTGATGCCAGATATTGCTATGGGTGTGTCATCAATGTCTCTGAAGGACAGAAGATTGCCAGAGCTCACTGTTGACACAGAATTAAGCCAGCCAGTGTCAGAGGTCGCACCAGGACCACCCCAGCATATTTCCTGTCTTCAGACCAGGCACATGCACGGTTCTCGAAAGAAACATGCAATAGAGCAAAAAATAGATACTCGAGAAAATCAACAGGAATATCCAGATTTCTATGACTTTTCTAATACTGCATGCAGGCCTTCCACTCCAGCACCTAACAGACATACACCTTCACCTTCCCAGGGTGTGTATTTTGGGCCAGATTTGTATAGCCACAGTAAGGCATCACCAAGTGGCTTAAAGTCAGCCTATCTACCTAACCAGGTATCTCCTAAAAAGCAAGAGGATTCCAGGAGAGAATATGTGCTTTCCCAAGATGGGCATCAGCACAGACAAAAGAATGAGCCAATACACCTCGATGTCTTAGAACAACCTCCCCAGCGGTTGGACTTGGCATTGGCTGCCCAGGAAAATGCTGGTAATGGCCCAGTTCACATCAGGGGAAGAACAAAAGTGGAAACTGATTTAACATATGGACTAACCTCTAACAGACCTTTGCTCTCAACATTCAGCTCTGAGATACAAGAAGAGCGATCCAGCCGGAGACTGACAGACGATGAGCCTCTGGAACACGAAGCACAGAGAAACACAGATTTGGAAAGGGAAGATGCGGTAAGCCGAGGAAGAAGGTCTCCAAGCAAACCAGATTTTCTGTACAAAAAATCTGCTCTTTGAAAACTGCCTCCATTATTTCTCTGTGCCTGAGAGTCACAAAACACCCCATTCTTAGCAACTTTTGGTCTGACATTTGTCAGACAAATTCATTAATGCCAGCAGAAAACTCAATTTTGCTCCCCTTTTTGTATATACATAGTTTTATTAGAGACAGCATGCTATCAGTTTATTTTGAATGCTGCTTCTGGGTTTATTTTTGTGGTTCGAAGAGATTAAGCCTTTTTTTAAAAAAGCTGGCACTTTTTTTTTTTACAAATTGGTAGCCTTTTGCACCTGTACAATTATTTTACCTATATTAGTTTTGAACTAATATGTTAAACTTTATTGTTACATTTAAAGGACTGTATTTTCATATGTCTACATTTTACCTTTCACCTACCAGTTCTCCATGTGCATTGGGTTGCACACTCTGAAATGTATTTTCTTATGATAGTAACAATGTGTTTATTTTTTAATTATTATAGGAATTCCAAAGAACAGCACATCAAAATACTTTTTTAGTAACATTTAGTTCTGAAATCTTCCTGGTCTATCACAACTGCAAATCCAGTCTACTACCATTCTGTTTAACAAGTCATGGGCAGCTGGTCTTCATTGATCCTGCTTCAGCAAGTCCACACTAAAACATAAGCCTGGGATTTTCAAAAGAACCCAAAAGACTCAGGCTTCTAGGTCCCAGTGAAATTCATTGGAAGTTGGGTGTTGCTGCATTAGGCTTCTTTGAAAATCCCAGTCTAAATTTTCTCATTCATTTGTGATTATGGAAAACTTCATGGGCACTGAGAAGAACTTATCACGAGACTAAAATGATTGACTTGCCTCTCTGTGAAGGAAACCTAGAAATAGTGCAACTTGATAGTAACATTAATGTACTCATCAGGAACCCCTTGAATTGATCTATGTGAAGATCAGAGTTGAGAGGATCCATGCCAAAACCTGAAGCTTTGGGAAGATCAGGTGTCGTATCTGATGTTACTGGCTAACTGCCAGCAGAGAGGGCTGCCTTGCTAGCAGAAATGCTGGGATGATTGCTTGATGTCTTGTGTTCTGCTGATGAGAAAAACAAAGGGCTGGGGTCTGAGTGATGCCATTTGGTGTTCCGTAGCATTTTAAAGGTCTCTGATTTTATGAGGTCAGCTGTTCTCGCTTGTGAACAAAACCATGGAGTGAAAAGTAACTGCTTTAGCTTCATTGGCTGGACAGGTGTAGCACTTTTAAATTACACTTTCAGCCCCTTGATTTTTAAAAAAGGGGGTGGGGAGATTGAGAGATGGGGAAGTAACTCTTCCAGTGTCATGAACACAAAGTTGAGGTGGTTGGTTTTTGCCAGTGTGCACAGATTTTACAGTATAAGAGGTTTACTGATAGTCATTCAAAAGTCAACACTTGCTAATAGTTAACACACACTTATTTCCCATTCTGAATGTTGGGAAAGCTCTGGTATACGATACCATCGTGCAGTGACTGCTGTGAAATGCTTCTTTTTTTTGTGGGGGGGGGGGGGGTGTCATTATAATGAAAGATCTTCCAGCAGTTGAAGACCTATGTAAATCTTTCAATTTCCTTCAAAGTTCATTTAGAAGAGAGGCATCTCTTCTTGCCCACCCCTTTCCTAAGAGGGTGGGGAGAAGTTTTATTTCTGAAGTATACAAGGCTTAGAGTCCTAAGGCCCTATTGTGCATTTCTATTGCTATGGGTTTGTGATCTAATACGTCATAAAGCTCTTTCATACCGTGTGAATGTTTCTTTAAGATAGTCATGTTAGTCTATAGTATTGGGTGTAAAGGCTGACTAAGTCACAGTTGATGGTCTTTTCTTAAGTTGGTTTGAAATCTGGCTTGGACCACAAGTACAAAATGTACTTGATGGTGCCAACCTCATTTCTAACATGTCATTTTCATGGAATCGTAAGACATTGTGAAATGTTAAGATGGGTGAACACTGGTGTCACAGGCTAGGGACTGAATTGGCCTTGCTTTAAGAGTATGTCACAGCACTTTCTATCTACTGTCCCACCCCACACTCATGAGCACAAAAATCAGTCTAACCCTCCCCTGAAAAACAAATTACAAAAGTAAATGACTACTTGCCTCAGGTGCCTGTGTTCAAATATTAGTGACTTGATTCCCTTCTAACTCCTAGCTTCCAGCATAAGACTTACTATTCTGTATAACTTATTTGACCTCCAACTCAATAGATCTGCTTACAAGAAACCTGTTTTAGCTATTGATATGGTTTGTGGCACAGTATGGTAAACTGAGGCTAAAATCTCAGCAATAACGGGAGTGGTTTCCGGATGGAATTTCTGGAGGTGTGGCTGGTAGAGAAGGCTAAAGTTTCATGGGTATATTTTGACGGCACCCATGAAATGTTGGTTAAAAGTCTGTCTGCTCCTAACACTGTTGCCACTTTTAAGGTCTCAGAAGCTGACATTTCACACCAATGAGCAGTATTTAAGAAAAAACAATCATGAAAAATGCTAAAAGGATGAGAAGCCCTTTCCAGGCCCTAAGACAATCAGGCCCTTCAGACAATCTCCAGTTTCACTTACTCATCTTGATCGGGGAAGAAGATAGAGAACTGATTCCAAAATATTTTTATGGGAGGATAATGCTTTTGTCATCTTTTGCTGTTTGTTTTTTTTAAACTTTAGGATTTAGTCTATAGACTGGATTGTTGAAGCCAAAAGTTGCAGGATACAGACAGCATTGTAGCAATTGCCCTTTAATTCCAGGGGTGCTTAATATTTTTGTTGTGTATTAATGTTTATTCCATTGCCTTTTTTCCCCACCCCAGTCCTAACCAGTATGGAAATTTCATCCCTTAGTGAGATTTTTTTTGTGTGCAGAACCTCCAAGTGACATTTGAGTGTCTCTTGCAGCTGTATCTAAGGACTGTCATCTCGTTTCTTGTATTTCCTTGATCATCAATGGAGCTTCCTTGAGAAGAGAGCTCTTAAGTTATGATACTGACACTCTTTCCTTCAGTTTTTTTTAGCAGTATAGGCAAAGTAGACCAAATTTTGCCCTGGTAAGTTAGAGCAACCCATTCTAGTGAATGAAGTTGCATCTGTTCACCCTAAGGTTAAATTTGGTTCACAACTTGTATAATTGGCCACATGAAACAAAGAACATATGCTTCATGCTGAAACTAATCTTCATTCCTGTCACTCCAAAAAGCTGGTTGCATGCTGGGTAGTGACTTGTCTCAGTACTTAATACACAAGCCCCCTCTGTTACCATACCATTATAGTTCATCACTTTCCAGTTTATTAGCTATAGCGGAAGCCACTTGTTTATGTGAAGCACTTTCAAATTAGAGTTGGAATTGTAAGATTGCCTTGTCCTCCATATAGCTCTGAATCAGAAAAAGTGTTTACCTATTTGTTTGTTTAATGAACAGATGATTACTTCACAAGCCACAGGAAAATTTCCTGTTGTTGGTTTATTTAACATTCATTTACTTCAAAACATCAGTACAAAATCTCATTCAAATACAAAACACATTTTTTCCCCCAGTTGCTATCAATGGGTATGACTGAATAACTTAATTTCTGAAAAGGCTGCTTCCTTTTGTTTTTGCTGTCCCCTAAGATTAATTTTGGGTTACCACTTTGTGCAGTGTCAATTTTGTTATTTTTTTCCTCTCCTAAAATTTTAATTTCTTTAAAGGCTGAAAATTGATGGCCCTTTCTATTTGAGCGTTGTCTTATTTCTTAAAGAATCAACCTGATGTAGAAGCACCCTTATTTCTACTACTCCTAATGCCCCCTCTATATAAGGTGGAGATGGTGCTGACTTCTGCTGAATGCGGGGAGCACCTGGAAAGATGTTTTAAAACCATATTTGAGGGATTCTCTCTCTACTTCTGAAAGGTGGCCTTGCCTTCTGCAATGTTACATTTTCTTTCTTGTCCTTGTGCTGTTACTGGTAGTCAAGTGCCTTCAACGCTAAAGGATCGGAAAATTTTCTTAAACTGACTAAGTCCTATGCAAGTGTTTTTCTACAACCTGCATAACCAGTACTTTGTAAAACTTGTTTACGCTTCAATTGTACATAGTTTTTTTTTAAAAATAGTATTTTATTTAGGTACCTCCAAACTTGAATTCTAGTCTTGTGATGCATTGTAAAACAATACATTTCTCTTTTGAGTACCATTACAGTTGTAAAAAGGTTTTCACCGGTTCTATTTTTCTACTGTTGCTGAGAAGCATGTAACACTGATTTTATCCTACATATAGTTGGCATTTCAAATAAATGGCTTGTATAGAAAATAGTTGTGTGAAGTCTTTTCAGTTTAGCCACACAAGACAACTACTCCACATCCATCTGCATGTTAAATTATAGACATATCACTACTGAATTAGAGGAATAGAGTACATCTTAATTACTGCAGTCATAGCTACCTATCTGAGTTTATATTCAATGCTGTCAAAAAAGGACACTATCAAAGAAAAAATTGCCCTGTAAAGTCATAGAGTAGATTAGTTTCTTCTTAAAATCAGGACATTCTTCTCAGACAGTGCCTTCAATTTTAGGACTGCACAACAATAATTCTAAGAGGAACCCTGACATGCTGATTGAACAGTAGTTTTATTTAAATTTTAGAGAATCATTTTTTAAGTAAGATATCCAGCAACAATTTCTACACAAAAGAGCCACATACAGAACTTAGAAATGTAGTTTGAAAAGCAACCTGTCATTTGCATTAAAAAAACCAATTAGTTGTGTCTCTGTCCAGACTGGATTTTGCAAAGTGAGGCAGTAAAAGACAAATTTAAAAACATTTTGGTTGATGTAAAAGCACCCTGATACCTCTTTGGAAAATACAACCCCTTCAATTACTATACATATCAAATGGGAGTTTAACCAATGGAAAAAAATGTTCAGGGGTTTCACCTTATGGGTTTTCTTTATAAAGAAAAACTAAAGACAGGCTTAAACTGACTAATACAGGTTCTAATATTTCAGTTTTAAGGACTCCAGCTGCTGATTGAGTTTCATGTTCAATAACTACCAGAGTGGTTCCAAAAAGGACTTCAGACTGCAGCAACTAGATATTAAAATGTAAAGTCTGTATTTTCTGTAACATTTAAGAACAAGAGCAGCTTAAGGTAGGTCAGTTTTTAAAACCCAAAACATGAAAATTTCCTTGCACATAATCCCCCTAAATTTAGTTTGAAACTTGCTATCATCCCACACTTAGTGCTCTGTTTACATTCTAGGCAGAGGATAAAACAGCTTTCTATCAATGTAAGATGTCACTGTAAAATGCAACATGTACCACATTTTTCTAAAGTGTAATAAAAGTATTATTGCCCCAGGCTCGTGCTTGCAGAGCAGTCCATGATTCCTTAATTTCCTCCTTCCCAGAAAACTTACTTCCACAGTAACAAAGGAGTTAGTCTGTGAAAGTAACACAATTTAATTTCATGTTATGACCCTTACTTTTAAGCTGTGATTCTCCTGTAAGGATTTAAAAAAGCAGGATAGTACTATTTAGAAAACATACCTTGATGTTTAAAGAATTGTGCCCATCAGTGCCATCTGGCTAATGGTTCCAAGTGACTAGAAACCTGCAGTCTACATACTGAAAGTTTCATGGTACCACTGCATAAAAAGTCCATATGGAAGTGTTCAGAGCAACGCTATCTTGTATTGCATGTGCCACCCAACCACTATTTATTCCCTAAAGGTGTATGGGAACTAAGAGAATGCTGACTGCCCCCAGGTTTCTAATGGTATAGAGTTGTATATACTAAAATGAAAAACATCAAAGGCCAACGGGGACACGGTGGCACAAATGTTCTGCCAAGGATCAATTCACTCCTCTGAAACAAAACCAACTTTGAGAAATGTTAAATATCCTGACACTGAAATCTGCATGATAAACTGTTATACAATGCACCTGTAAATAAGATAGATGTGTAAGCTACAGAAGTAAGAGTATTTTATGAAACAGTGAATGAGCAAAGTTGGAGGCCTTTTGAAAAGCAGGATTTAGGAAAAGGTCAAATATTAGCAAAGGTGTGGCTTCTGGTTACTGAAGGAGAAGCTTCTGCTTTGGCCTTAAAGTTTAACTGCAGTAGTACTGCATCCTATTTGTTCGTCTTCTCTTGCGTGACTGAAATTCTTCAAAGAATTGCTGAATGTCCTCTCTTTTAACAACCTGAGAATAGAATAAAACCCATATTGACACAAGCCAGTGCAACAAAAAATGTAACTGACACACAAGAACTACAGGGGAGAAACTTCTCAGGACAGATTTGCAACACAACAAATACTGGGGTGATGCAGCATCAACTTAATGGTCCTGCCCTAATCCAGTGGAAAGACAAATTCCACATGGAAGCATCGGATCTCCCTTCCTGCATGGCAAAAAAGGGCAGCACCAAGGGGAAAGTAAAGTGTTAGCCCAATAAAATAACTCTAATCAAAAAGTGAAAAAGTGGGTGAGGTAATATCTTTTATTGAATGAACTTGTTAGCAAAAGAGTGAAGTTTACACAGAGAAAGCTTGTCTCTCACTAACAGAAGCTGGCCAATCAAAAGCCAGTACCGTACCCACCTTCTCTCACAAAGAACCTGGGCCCAATGTGGCAACATCATCAAACAAAAATGAAAGATGTCAGTGATGGGCTGAAGAGACTTGACTGCATACGCAATGCCCATGTTTCAGCTGAGTTAGGAACAGAACTGCTGAGAGACTCAGGGGGTGGGGGGGGGGGGGGACACATGGATTTGAAAACACACAGGAAGTTTGAAGTTCCAGAGCTGACTGACAATAGGACATGAAGCTCTCGGATAAAGGAGGAGTGAACAGGTCATGTATGGAACAACAGCTGGTTTTGCTCTGTTAAGTTAAAGTGAGGCTGCTAAGGACAAAAAAATTTTATACAGAAAAATGTCATTAAAAATTCAACTAATTTTAGTTGCTAAGCTGCACTCCTCCATCCCTGCGTATACCAGTGGTGGGTGGGTACAGGACAGAAGAGCCTAAAGCTAAACAAACCCATTATGTGCACAATGACAACAAAGAACCCACGCACTCAAGTCCTTCTTTTACTAACCAACACCACCTGCATTTTCTCTGCTCTTCCCTGGTCCAGGACAGGTGATATTTCTACTTCATTCTCTTGTTTTACCCTTTCACTCCCCTCCCCACAAACCACCTCTGAACATTTTAACTGACGAAGTGGACTGGAGCCCACAAAAGCTTATGCCCAAAGAAATTTGTTAGTCTTTAAGGTGCTACAGGACTCTTGGGTTTTTTAACAAAAAACATTGATTTTTCTAGCAGACACTGACAAAAAACACTGCATAATTAGTTATAGCTTACTGTTCCTTCATCTGCAAATCTCCTGAGATAGTCAGTCAGTTCTGTCTTTAGGTCGTTGTATTCTGGAAGAAGAAATGGGAGAAAAAAACAACACTGCTTCACTGATTGCCTACTATCTCCCTGACAACCAGTACCTAACTTGTCTTGCCTCAGTAACTGGATTCCAGTTTGGATTATAAATTAATGAAGACCTGCAGGAAGGGTTTGTCCTATGGTTCTTAAACCTGTGTCCTGCTCAACTTCACTACGAACCGCTGGAGCTGTGAGCAATGGTGGCTTATGACTGACATAAGGCACAAATCACAGTGATCCCCACCCAATGACTAATGTAATTGCTATTACAAGATTAAATACACAGACATGATCTTTCTGAATCAGTTTACAGATGAGTAATTACAAACAAACACAATTGAGACATTTTGTTAATTTAAATACTGGCTTAGATTAAAGTCCTAAAGATAAATTGACATTGTTCAGCTAAGTTCATATGCGTCTGCTTAGAGCATTTTCATTTCATTTCGAATAGCCAGCAGTCGTATAACTATAACCCCACCAACTAAAAAACAAAGGCAGCATTAGCACTTTAAACAAGACAACTTATAATTTCTTTATAAAAAGGTTTATAATCAATTAGCAAATCAGCATTTCATCACAATCACTGCATTTGTCTTTATAGCAAATATTCCACTATCAAAGAGTTGTTCAAAAATTTCAAAACAAGGAAGTTGGTCATATCACAGCAAAACCCAACAGTTCTACCTCTGTTAAAAGACAATCTTATCTTATTCATACAGTGAAGATCAATCAGTCGCTTTTTTAAAGAAGAAGAGTGCGCCATAGCATCGTATAAGGTCCGGGAAAGACAGCAATTCTTTTTCTATGGATATTGTGGCTAGCTACTGACACGACCCTGATCAATTGCACTCAGTTATGTCTTGATGGATTTAAGGGAGGAAAAGTTTCTTTTCACACTCTGATGTTGCTGGTGTAGTGGCAACTAAGCCCAAAAAGTGATACACTTCCTTCAGCACCTCACGGAGCCCAATTTCACTGAGTATGTGCAGTCAGAACGCTTCTGAAACTGCTCATCTTTGAAGAGGACACCCAACTCATTCTTGTGATGATCTAAATCAAAGCAGCTGCCCTAAGAGCTGGAGAGTGAGGTAAAACCATATGTGGGGAACTGCTGGCAGAAAGCTGGAAATCTTGATGAGTCTGACAGCTCAACAAAGTGGAGGGCCTTTCTGTCTACAAACCTGACAAAGTTGCAAATACATTTTCTGACCATCTTCAGAGGCTCCATCTTCCAGTTCCAGCCTACACTTTTTTTGGAGGTGAAGGTAAGTCCGCAAAGGTAACAGCAACAGAATTAAATACCTCTTTGAACTCCTCCTCTTTAGGCAGATCATCAGTCCTGGTGATTGTTAACTGAACTTGCAAATTGCAGTAATCTATATCAAGGGGATGGTATGGAAAGATTATGCCAAGAAAAGAAAGTCATTTAGTTTTCCAAGTTATCCTATACCTTGTTGCCAAGTCTCGCCATCTCAATCACTGGCATCAACAATCTCCTGAAATACTTCAGATTCTCTTTCCAAGACATTAGCATGTAGAACTCTGCTACTGTATGTTCAGCAAACTAAACGTGTGGAAGGTATTCTTTGGCCCACAATTTGGTCCAGCAGTTCACCGTTTGCTCGTGCGCATAAAATAATGAGAAGTCGTCTTGCAAGGTTGCAAAAAAGCCACACGTTTCTTTAATACACTGGGCCGCTTGCTGGAGAACTAGATTTAGTTTACAGACAAAACAATGCACAAACAGCTTGAAGAGCCTCTTTTTTTAATGAGGGCATGCAGACCGCCCAGTTCACCAGCCATGACTACAGTGCCATCATATGAACGAGACAAGTTTCCTTTTGTAGTTGTATTTTAATAACACTGAATCCACAACCTGCTTCAAATCAACTGCATTTTGATTTGCACTGAGATCTTTAAAACCCATGAACCGCTCTTGCATTTGCCACTTCGTGTCCATGTACCATAACACAACTGAAAGTTGTCTTAAGTAAGAAATGTCAGTTGTTTCATCTACCTCACTAGCAAAAAAGCTGCACCCTTTAATCTCACGGCCAATGTAGGATTTTATTTCTTCAGCCACACAGTTGATCAATTTGTTTTGAATTGTCTTTGATGCATCAGAAAAAAATTCATGTGTTTTTCTGCCAATAAGCATTCAATCCCTTGTCATAATGAAAAAATAATCAAAGAGTTCTCTGAAATTACTCTTGTTGACAGACTGCTCCATCTCACAGAAGCAAAGGAATGCAATTTCTTGAGATAAAACAACTGAAATATCAATCAGGCACTTCAAAATCTCTGTTCTTCCTGGCTTGCTTGTTGTGCTCTAAGATAGCAAGGTGCTTTGCTCACTAAGCAACATCTATGGAAGTGCTTTTCTGCTCTAAGTGTTTCAAGGAAACTTTATTTCCTATGCGCTCTTGTGATGAGCTGTGTATAGATGCGCTTAGTGACAGATTTTTCCAGTCACGGTAACCTTCATTAGCTCACTTTTTTTTTTTTTAAAGCTGAAAGAAGCAAACAGGGCCAGCAATATAATCTGTTACTCATAGATGCCTGTTACCCATTTATGGACACTGTACCAGGATGTCTGAAATTACTGTGTTCGTTTCTGATTTTTCTTCAAGACCTCCAGTGCTGGTATTTTTCTGCCTACCTTAATGACTGAACATCTCTATTCTTGAGATCTTACTGAAAAATCCTCTTTTTCCCAGGTCATACACAACATCGTTTTCTACTGAAGCCATTACTGAAAATTTTAAAATCTCAGATTCCAAATGTAAGTCACGAAGTTCAGAACCAGCCTTAACTGCTACAATCCTACCATGGCCTCATCCAACAGTGGTTACCACAGCAACACCTTTATAAACTTACTCCTTGGGGTAATAAATTGCCATGATAACAGGGCAGTTTCTTGAGGCATTATCAGTTTTACCAAGATTTAAGCTTCCTGCAGCACTTCATTCTTTTAACTTTTGGCATTTGCATTTTACTACTCAACAGTGAGTTGTGACAGATTTAAATTAAATCACAAGCTTTTGGGAAATCTTGGTTAGGCTGTGCCTCACTTGTCTGGGCTGACAAGCCACAACTGGCTGCAAGAAATGTATATTGCTACCTACACTAAATGAGATGGATCAGAGAACATGGGCTGTAGATTTCATTTCTAGGAGTTGGCAAGTCTTCAGCTCAGTCCACTGTTTCCTTACCAGCTTCACGATGCATATTCCCAAAGCAAGTTACATATAGCAGCCTGTACCCCTTCAGAATAAGAATTACCTGAGCAAGAATCAAGAAATTTGTCCTGTTCTTGTTGATTTCAAAACTAAAGCACTGATTTTTAGGAGCAACCAAGCATGGAGACAATACCCCTATGACTGACATCACCTACAGATGCCTCCTACATAAGGGAATTCTCATGTGTCCAGATGAACCAGCTTAAATGGGCATTTTAAGGACAAAGCCAACCTGAGAACCATGCCCTATGAATAAATTAATACAAGTACTAGCTGTTCTTTATATGTGATGCGAGTGTCATTTGTTCAAACCCTCAAAGGTTTATTAGCTGAAGTCCACTGGAGCAGAACAGAATCTGTTCTGAGGCACAATACAGTCACACCGGCACATTATGTTCTTCAGAAAAGCAGCAAGAGCATGAGGTGATACAACTGACAGTCTTCCACTTAGGAGTCCTAATTTATGGCTTAGGACTCTGGCTTGTTAGCTCAGATGTGCTCAAAACATGTCAGATACAGTGCACCCTCTTGCTGAGGGACTATTGCACCATTTTTCAAGTACCTCTATCTTCAGATCTATAGACACGCACTGGAACAGACTTTGGGTTTACTCCACAGAGAGCAGAACAGTCAGGAAATTCCATCCGCACCAAAAGTGACAGCATCCCTCCAAGAAGCAGCTAACTGAACAGTAAAACTAAGTGAGTGTTTGTCTTCCTTATTCAGTCCTACTGCTTTTCGCTGTTACCATTCCCACCCCATTGTCTACTTATACTGACAGCTGTGTAGGGCAGGGAAGTTATTTGTACTGTTGATGCTATATTTAAGAAAAAAAAATGAACACAAAACAAACCTAGCTAATATTAGCATATCAACTTTTGAGTAGGAATTACCACTATCAGAACATGGCTAATCTGCTGAATTAGAAAACAAGCAGAAGTTTCTACACAATCTGCTTCCTTAATATAAATAGCAACAACAGCCTGAGACATAAACATTCAAGGTTTCCTGCAGAAGTATTTCTAGAGGTTAGTTAAACAGTCTCTTATAAGCTGTTTTTTGACTTTTAAAGACATAACTGCTATTTAAGTAGGAGGTCTATTAAATAGCTCCTTTAGGTAAGATGCACATTTTAAAATGCTGTTAAATTCCCAAAATTAAAGTTGTATTTACCACAGATGAGTTCTACTTGCTGGACTCTGTTCATGCTATTAAGTGTGTCCATTAAAGGATCTCTTCTGTCTGTTTCCTGGTCACTTGTGCCTTTATTCTCATAGGCCAAGACTGTGTCACATTCATCAGTCAGGAATTGGACATCCAGTTCTGAATACATTTTCTGAAGAGTAAAGTAAGAGTTATTTTCTAGCTTACAAAGTTCACAGCTCACTTACCAATCTTTCAAGCTCTAACCTAAAAAAATTTATAACGGCGAGAATTTCAGCCCCTTCCTGAGAGTGCTTCCAGAACTGCACTCACTTTAAACAGTAGGTATATAGTGAAGCCGAGGGGCTTAAGCCCTCAAGATTGCTGCCACCCAGTTCCCAGCTGCCAGAGCTGGGGAGAAAACTCAGAGGCAGGAATAACTCACAGCAGTGGACTAATTAAAGCCAGGGAGAACCTGTATAATGAAGCAAATGGGAACACCTGACTCTCTGGAGCCAGACCATACAAGAGGCCTGGAAAAGGGATGCAGGGAGGTGTAGCCAGGCAGGAGGGCTGGAGCTCTGCATTCAAACTGCCTCAAGGCCACTGGGGGGCAGCCAGGACCTCCGGGTCTTAGTTTGAACTGCAGGAAAGGGGACTCTGCACTGAAAATAAAGCGAGCAGGAGTGTTGCTAAAGAAAAAAGCACAAGTCATCTGCACTGAAAGGAAAGCCGGAGAGGTATGCTACAGTATATAAATACAATTACAATACTATTAATTCTCTAAGTGAGAAAGTCATCAAATAAGGTTCAACTTTACTTGTTCCCTGAGGTTAGTGGAATGTTTTCCAATAGATATTTACATTCAGAACAAGCAATTATTGCAAACTGTTTCATGTATTGATTTCTCTCAGTCTTCAAGGAGCACATGTAAATTATAGCCCAGAAAATAAAATGTATACATACTAAACAGTCTTTGCATGTACATAATTTACTCCGCCAGCTAGATGGCCAAAAAGTGGCAGTATCCTTCTTCAGCAACTCCTTGGTCTGGAGTTCTTGCAGCTTACATACTGATTCATCACTCTTTGTAACTGCCTGAATTAAAATGAAATTAGTTAGTCTTTTTCACTTCTATTTTTTTCAAAGGGATTTAATGTAGGTCATTCTAGCTTGTCCTCTCCTTAGCCAGCTAGCTATAATATTGTCCTGGTTTTATGCCTATTTATTTATTTATTTTTAAAAAGCTCCATAATGTGATGGTTAGAGTGACGTTCCCATTAGTACGCTGCTCTATATTGAAAAGAATCAACTAAAACTGCTAAAGACATTCATATTCCAAATTAACTGATTATCCTTCTTGCAAATAAATGTCAGATTCAATGCAAAAGCGTTAACGGTCTCAGAAATTAGATCTAGGCTAAACTGATGGCACAGGTGCAGTGGGTGGTACTTCACCATTACAGAGGAAATTCAGGAGTCATCTCAGGCTGATCAAGTAACAAAAGATGAGAGAAAAGGAGGAATGGAAGCTATTTGCTAAGCATCCTGTGTTCCTATATGGCCTAGTCTACTGGCTATTTAATTGATGCACTAAATCTTTCACATCAGTGTTTACTGGAATATCTACTGCATCAGTCTATGATGGGACAATTACTACTCCAAGTTTGTGTACTGAAGCAGATGAAATACTCAGAGCATGAAGTAATAGAAGTGTTTCCCCCTCACAAAACCCAATGAGGAGCTTTCCGTGAGCAGAAAAGGAACATAAGAAAATAGAAAAAAGTTACAGTTTACCTCTGGACATTTAGACCCAGAACTAGTAGATGGCTCATTATGCTGCTCTACTTTCTCTTCCGCCTGGATCTTTCCTGGGTGAGCTCCATTTTCCGTTTTGATTTCTCTGGTCTGTTCTTCTGTTTCCTTGACATTCAGCACAATTCTATCATCTTCAAGTGAGGTCACTTTGGTCACAGTAGGAACTGGAAAATATGTACCAATAACTAACAAGTTTGCTAAACAAATCAGTTTCAGAATTTCTCTTTACTTGACACTAATCTTAGAACCGCTCTAATTGCGCTGTACACGTCAATATAAACAAGGCTATACTGCTGAGCTATCTGAGGACATGATCTCATTACACAATAAAACTGCTTAATCTTTTATCATAGCTTCTTCTCACACCCATCCTGCTGCTCCAAAAATAGCGTTACAGAACAAGTCACAGTCAGTTTATTTTTATTAACTGAAAGACTGATCTAAACTACTTAACTCCTTTGTGCCATCCCACTTTCAAAGCAGGAAAGAAAACTCTCATTGCTCTTTCATCCTAAAAGCACAGAGTCTACTGGAAAGTAATGGAGAAAATGGAGGGGGGAAATACCATGACTTCACACAATGCTGAACACTAGCATAATGCTCGTCTCCTTTGGGTTTTTGAACTTCACTGACATTTGCAAAAGATTGGATGGTGGCCAGGTGGTTTTTTTCTATCTTTATTTTAGCATATTTTATGCCTGATATTCCCAAAACTGGAAACTTGAATTTTTTCAGCTAAACATATATAGGAAACCAATAAAAACGTTTATTTCATTATAAAATATCCTCCTGGAATGTTTACAGCTGTCAAAGACACAAAGGAACAAAAGTTCTCTGTGGATGATACGATCTCCCAATGAGGATTTTCCAAACCAGACTGGTTTAAGTAATAATTTCTCCATAGATATTTCTGAAGTGTAATTCTGAACCCACTGCAAATAAAATTAAGGAATTATACATAAGCACGTCACTCAAGTCCTGGAACTCTCTGCTGTAGACACTCTCAAATACTGGGGCATGAACATATGACTCTAGCTGCTTAGGAGCACTGCTTCTCCCTAACTCAGTTTGCCCGTCCATAGGACAGATGAAATTGCCAACAAATTTCTAAAGTGAGTGAAGATTAAGCAAAGTGATAAAAACATTTCACGGAGAGCATGTACTACAGAGTTTGCTCCTTATCTCTTAGTTATTTCATCAGGAAAAAGCCTCAGTCATCACTTTTCTAAGCAATTCTGGGTGATATAAAAAGGTATAAACCCCCACTAGCTTCCTTCCCGACTTAGGGAAGCAACCTTAGCATGCAGAGCACTACAATGCTAGAAAGTTCCACACCATCTGTACCCTAAAAAACAACACTGTCGTGCATTTATGCTACAAGATTTTATGCAACAAAATATGCAATCCCTGCACCTTAAATTCAACATCCTGACATAACCGACTTTTTATGACCTAACAGGCCACAATTGGTATAATCAACAATTGGAAAACAAGAGGACATTCAGCCAGCCACCAACTGTGGAGCAAAGCAATCCGACTAATGCCCAAAGGGAATACTATTCTCCTTCTTTCTAGCTCCAACATTATTTCTAATGCTGAAGAGAGGAATGCACTAGGACTATCGTATTTACTTTGATTAGACAACTGTAGAGTTGTTTTCACTAAAAGAAACCACACCTTGAACAGAGCAAAGGAAAGTTCTCCATTTCCATTCAATTTACGGTCCAAATCTTTCCTGTCACCATTGAGGGTCCACTCAATGCTACTCAAAAGACATCTCTCCCAGAACCTGTTTCCCTATGCTCCCCTCTCCCAGTGGTGAAATAGCTATTGAGTAGTTTTGAATTAGCCTAAAAGGTAAACTCCTGGGGGAAAATATCAAGTCTGCATGTGATATTTGCCATAAACAACTACGGTGAGAAAATACACTTATAAACTACTTTGGAAATGAAAATAAGATTTCATAAAACTGAGGCCTTGTACACACGATCAGTTTATCGCGCATTAAAACTCATTAAGGCGCGATAACAAGCACGGTGTACACACGTGCAAGGGTGATGTTGC
>ML685803.1:5102661-5246459 GCA_007922175.1 Pelusios castaneus
TGTCTAAATAGCTAACACAATTTCTTCAGCCTTATCTGCAAGTATCTCTTTCACTTGGGTAGGATTATGTGAGTTATATCAGCTAAATCTGGGAGGTTTATAGAAAATAGAAATATTAGTACAGCTATCCTCATTTTACCTGCTAACTGAGATGCATATGCCCAAAGGAAAGTACAGCAATTCATGCAGGCCTGGCACACCATCTCATGGAAGTCCCCGCTGTCAGGTGGAACGGCACCAAGATGCTGTCAAGAAGAAATAGGAAACATGGCAGAGACATGTTACTTGCAAAATAATGGTTTCTGCAAAGTATTTTTTTCCTTGATCTAGTTTTAGTGGCAGAAAAACAAGCATCATGCCCACCTCTTCCCTCATACTTTCCATATTCCCATTACAAGTGTGATATCGCCAATTTGCCCTCCATAGCCAGCATCCATACTGCTGGAGATTAAAGTGGCGAAGCTCTGGAGGTGGTGGAATGCTCCACTCAGTTTGAATCAATACAACCTTTAGATTTGCTAAAGTAATCTGATCAGATCCTATAATTACACTTCACTGCATTTATCTTTCCCTCTTATACTGTAGTTCTCCTTTTTCAAGCGTCTGACCAAGTGGGATCTCTCTCATGAAAGCTCATGCGAAAAATAAATTGGTTAGTCTTTAAAAGTCCACAGGACTCCTTTGTGATTTTCCATCCTTAGAGGTTTTTAAAGAGTGGTTTGATAAAGGCCTGGCTGGGATGATTTAACTTGGGTTGCTCCTGCGTTGAGCTTTTCTATCCAAAATGAATATGGCTTTAAGTTAAGGTACCATCAAATAAGCTGCCATTTAGCACAGATCATGATCTCAGATAATGGTATGCTACATAACTTTCTTTTCCAATTCCAGTGAAATGCTATCATTCATACATTTTCCATAAAGCATTAAAGTTTCTTTATTTCTATATAGACAACAGAGTCCTGTGGCACTTTTAAAGACTAACAGATTTATTTATTGCATGAGCTTTCGTGGGAGAAAATCCCACTTTCTCCCACAAAAGCTCATGTGATAAATAAATCTGTTAGTCTTTAAAAGTGCCACAGGACTCTGTTGTCTTTCTACAATAGACTAACACGGCTACCCCTTTGGAATTTATTTCTATATAATTTCTAAATGTCTATAGCCACTTTTTAAGCCCAGTTTATACAATAAGAGCAACCCTAAATAAAGTAGAGGTCCTTTGCATTTTGAGTACTAGCTCATTAAGAGGGCTGACAGCTTGCAAGAATAAATATTAGGGGGTTTTTGTATGGCCTGAAAAGAACTAATCTGAAAATTCCTGCTCTAGGTCTCAAAAGATCCCTAACTTCTCTAAATAAGATCTGCCATAAAGAAAACACTAATTTTACCCTATTTCCATGTAACATGACAATTTTGTTAAATATATCCTTACCCTTCCATGGAACCAGTCTTCACAAACTATGCACTGGATCATTTCATCTGGGATCTAGATGAAAGGTTGTATTATTAGCAGTAATATCAACCTTCAAAGTTTTTCAGACCTTTATGTGCACTGTTATCTGAAGCTTATACAAATAAATCATTTTCCACAGTGAGAAACTTAAATAGCATGGTCATTATAAATATTTACAGCCTTACCAGCCGATGCTTTGAAACACTTGTAACTTCTTATAGTCATCACACTGACAATTAGAGATTCCCAACCGTCTAACAAGATTATTTCCCCCCATTATTGCCAGATATGCTCTCACACCAAAAAAGATAGACTATAATTAAACCTTCATTGCAATGTACCTATGTCCCCTTTCTCGTAACTGGAAGTGTATAAATAACGGACACATCAGCAGAACCAGAAAGAGGTATTTATGTTAAGAGTCTTATCAGGTTTGCAGTAGAAGAGCTAGATTGACTAATTCAGCTTTAGAATTCTGTCAAGCATAATAAGACAATTTAGTTTATTATTAAATCATTACTGTTTTTAAATTGTTCATTTATCGATTCATTATAAAGTGCTCAGTGCCTAAACCTGGGCAGAGTTCAGGTTGTACCGTACTTCAAAATTAAAGCATTTTGCCATACTTATACTTTCACATGGGGCTAATGTGTGTTTCTGCATTTGCTAGTTTGGTATTGCCAATTTCCAAGACAACTTCTGTGACAAGAACTCACTATTTCTTACACAATTACATTTTGGTAATATTTTGTGTTAAAAAATTAAAAATGTCTAGCTAAATAGTATAAACATTCTAACTTTTCTTTTCCATTGAGGAGGAGAGTGAGTAAGAGAGAGAGACTATTTACACTGAAACTGGACTAGTTATAATATTTTGAAGAGGAAAAAAAAATCTAGTAAGCATTACATGCCTGTCAAGTAAAATGGTGAATTTTATTGCAGATACATGCCCACTTCATAATGTACAATATCAGTGCTGGAATCATGAGATGGGATATGTTTATCATTCATTTCTTACATGCTGTTCTTTGTTTTTTAATAATCAAGGGTTTTTTTATTATTTTGACTTTTCAGATGAACAGAGTTGGAATATTATGATAAGAAAATAATTGGAAATCCAAAATTAATGCAAAAATTGACTCGTACTGTGGGAACTACTCCGCATTAATTTATCAGGATGTGGGCAGAGAGGAGGCATTATTTTATTTGTAGGTGGGTCCTGGCCCTACACTTAATTTTTTGAATGGGGAGACAACATTAATTTATGGCCTATCTTCCATGTCCATCTTTGATGCAAAATATACTGTATTGTAAAACACTATGCAAATGCAGACTACTACATGATATGATTAATGAAAGTAACATTGCAGTTAAGATCTCTCTAATAAAAAGGGGTTCACTATGGAAAAATCTGAGGGCCTATGCAGTTCCATGCAGAAAAATGTCTGTGCACTTTATCTACAGTATTATTACTGATAATGTATTTCTTACCTCATCTTCAGGATCAGGATAAGGTCTTTTACAAATACAGTATAATCCATAGAAGTTGTGATTATACTTATTGCCTGAATTCACTTTTCCTTTTTCCTAGAAGTAAAATAGGATATATGTTTTAATGTACAATCCGGTGAAAAAGCATGAACAGTCTTGAGAGACTGTATAACCTGAAGACAATTCTTGTCCTATTTTAAACACATAAGAGGTGACCCACACGATGCCCTGCTAAAAAGGAAATATGCATCTTAAGTGCTCCTTTAGAATTCTCTATTTCAGCTTTGAAAGCTCAGAAATATCAAATAACTTATTTGCGTTGCAGTAGAGGTGCAGAGTAAGAGTCAGGAATAGGAGTGGTGTGTTGAAGTTCTAAAGGAAAGAGGGAGGACAACCTTGTCAAATTCATACAAGGGAGGGCAACTGTAGTAAATAAAAGACTGGAGAAGAAACTGTTCTACAATCACATGAGAAACAAGCATAATGGCCTCACAAACATGACTAGAAAAAAGTCATCTTTAACTTACCCTCTGCGCACATATGCATTTTGTGACATGGCAACTAATCATCATGTTTTCTATTATACAAAACTGATGTGTTTTGAACCTTCAGTTCTGCCAATATATGTAATTATTCGAATGCTATCTTCAGATTCAGTGCTGTATGGCAAATTATATTGCACCCTCTTCTTTTTTCATCTCCCACCTGTAAACTAGAAACTGTGATCTCCTTTGCTCATTGTTAACATTAAACTTGTGCAAACTCATGTTGTTTAGGCCTGATATATACAAGGCTGTGAACTAAATTAAGTTACTAATTTAAATTCAATTCCAGCTATTCAGTTTCAAAGACATATTAGCTAACTAATTTTAGAATTATATTTAAGGAAGTATTACCTAGGTTTACCAACAGTTCTGAACCTTAGTTTAGGTCTGCAAGTCCCTACATCAAGTATAGGCTACAAACTTACCCATTATAAACATATTTCCAGAGGGGTAGCCGTGTTAGTCTATGTACAGCAAAAACAACGAGAGTCCTGTGGCACCTTATAGACTAACCGATTTTCTTCGGTATAAGCTTTCGTGGGCTGTTAGTCTATAAGGTGCCACAGGACTCTCGTTTTTATTATAAACATAGCTCCTCCTAAAATCAGTTCCTGGCCTAACAGACTCTGTGATAGAATAAAACACAAGTACCTTCCACCACGTATCATTAATCTTTGTACAGTCAAGATTGCAATGTCTAAACTTACTGGAAATAGCTTGCACTGCAAATTTTTGAATTTGCTGTTTCCACAGTCACAGCGGAAGTTTCTGGAAAGAAAGGGACATAGTTGTTTAGATGGTTTGTCTTATTTGTACAAGTACTCCCAATTTAAAGCTTTGAATGCTCTCACAAGCTATTTAAACAAAAACATCTGTGAGAACTGGCTAAACCGTTCTGAAGCCTTACCATTTCATGCTGTGATCCTATCAGATCTCAGCTAAGTTGTATTGAGTTACATCAATATTTTGTTGGAAAACCTCAATGGAAGGACTAATTGTTGCTGTTGTAAGTGAGAGTTACACACCCTTGTGCCATAGCCAAGGTTCTTCGAGATGTGTGTCTCCGTGCTGCTCCACTTCAGCTGCGTGGCCCCCCCCCCCCCCCTGGGCGGGGGTTCCCCCAGCAGTCCCGGGGGGGGGGGGGGTGCACGCTCGCTGCAGGAAGCTCCCAGCAGTGTTTGCACCGTTTATAGTGTGCGACCCCCCTCCCCCGCATCCAGTTCCTTCTCTACCGCGGAGTAATCAAAGTAACACGTCATTTATACTCCAAAGTAGAGGGGAGGAGGGCGGGTAGTGGAGCAGCATGGAGACACACATCTCGAAGAACCTTGGCTACTGCACAAGGGTGAGTAACTCTCACTTCTTCGAGTAGTGTCTCCGTGTACTCCACTTCAGGAGACTACCAAGCAGTTCCCTCAGTTGGAGGGGGGAACTTCAGAGCCTGTATTGTCTATGGATCTTAGCACAGCAAGTCCAACAGAAGTATCCGAGCGGATCTCCTGCTCTATGGCATAATGTTTTATAAAAGTGTCAGCTGAAGCCCATGTGGCAGTCCTACAAATATCTGATATTGGTATATTGTTCAGAAAGGCTGTGGATGTGGCCATGGATCTAGTGGAATGTGTCTTAATGGTTTTGGGTGGTTCCAGTACATGTTGAACGTACAAGGTGTGGATGCACATCGAAATCCACTTAGTCTCTGTTTAGAGATAGGATCTCCTTTTGATCTTTCAGTAATGGAAACAAAGTTTGAGTCTTTCTAAATGACTTGGTTCTGTCCAAATAAAAGGCAAGAGCACACGTCACATCTAGTGTGTGTAAGACAGCGTGTTGCGTGTTGGCATGCAGTTTTGGAAAAAATGTAGGAAGATGTATAATCTGGTTAATGTGGAAGGAGGATGTAATTTTAGGTAGAAATTTAGGGTGTAACCGGAGAGACCTTATCCTTACAAAAAAATCATAAAAGGTGGATGTGCCATAAGCGCCACAAGTTCAAGGACACATCTTGCTGAAGTTATTGCAACCAGGAAAGCCACTTTCATGGACAGGTGAAGTAGAGAACTTGTTGCCAATGGCTCAAATGGTGGCTTTGTAATTGTTTTGAGCACCATGGTGAGGTCCCATTGTGGCACTGGGGGTAGAACATATGGATACATGTTCTGAATGCCCATCATGAACCTTTTTACAATTGAGTGAGCAAATAGAGATGAGGTTTGTAGTGACTCATGAAAAGTAGATATTGCTGCAAGGTGTACCTTGACAGTACTAATCGCCACGTTTGTTTCTTTTAATTGAAGCAGATAGTCGAGAATGTCAAGAATTGTAGCTGTCACCAGGTTTGTGCTGCTTTGGATACACCAAATGGAAAATCTGCACCATTTCTGGAGTTAAGTATTCCTTGTCTCAGGCTCTCTGCTGTTCAGGAGGATGTGTCTAACGGACTCTGAGCATTGTGATTCTATACTGTTGAACCATTGAGGAACCACGCCGTGAGGTGTAGTCTGTCCAGGTGAGTATGTAAGGTCCGTCCTTTGTTCTGCGACAGAAGGTTGGGGATCCTTTGCAGAGTGATTGGTGTCTTCTTGGACATCTGTGTACAGTAAGTGTACCAAGTCTGTCTCGGCCATGCCGAGGCTATCATTATTGCTATGCCCTTGTCCTGTTGTATCTTGCAAAATGTCTTGGGAATCATGGGTATCGGGGGGAAAGCATACTGAAGAGTTTGATCCCATTTGATGAGGAATGCGTCCCCCTGTGATCCCTCTCCAATTCCTGCCCTTGAGCGGAATCTTTTGCATTCTTTGTCTGTAGGCGTGGCGAAGAGATCTGTTGTAAGGAAATCCCAACGTCTGAATATCTAGAGGATAATTCCGTCGTTGATCTTCCATTCGTGAGCCTCTTCAAAGATCCTGCTCAAGCCGACTGCAGTGATGTTTTCCTTGCCGGGTAGGTATATGGCTGATAATTGTATTTCTTGGGAGATGCACCAATTCCAAAGTTTTATTGCTTCCAGACATAACGACTGGGAGCATGCTCCTCCTTGCCTGTTGATATAATACATGCACGCCATGTATCTGTCCGTACTTTCACAGTCTTTCCTGCTATGATTGGTAAAAATTGACAGCATGCATTCCGAACTGAACATAAGAACATAAGAACATAAGAAAGGCCGTACTGGGTCAGACCAGAGGTCCATCTAGCCCAGTATCTGTCTACCGACAGTGGCCAGTGCCCAGGTGCCCCAGAGGGAGTGAACCTAACAGGCAATGATCAAGTGATCACTCTCCTGCCATCCGTCTCCATCCTCTGATAAACAGAGGCTAGGGACACCATTCTTAACCCCTTTCTGGCTAATAGCCATTTATGGACTTAGCCACCATGAACTTATCCAGTTCCCTTTTAAATATTGTTATAGTCCCAGCCTTCACAACCTCCTCAGGTAAGGAGTTCCACAACTGCACATAATTCTAGTAAGTTTATGTGTAGGCATCTCTCCTGCAGCGACCACTTGCCCTGTGCTGTTACTTTTTGGATGTGAGCTCCCCAACCTATCGAGGAGGCGTCTGTGGTCAAGAGGAGAGATGGGTTCTGGGGGGTGAATGGGACACCCTGTAATAGGTTTTTCAGACTTGTCCACCACGACAGTGTGACCTTTATGGCTTTTGGGATAGATAGAAGGCGGCAAAGTGTCTGTGTGTTTTGTAGTTCTTCAGAAACCACATTTGCATAGGCCACATATGTAGTCTGGTATAATGAACCAGATATGTCGTTGCTGCCATGTGCCCCAGCATCTGCATACATGTGTGGGCGGTTAGGGTCGGGCAAATAAGCATGGTGTGCACTAGACCTTTTATGTATTCGAACCTTCCCTGAGGAAGATATGCTTTGCCCATAGGTGTGTGTATTCGAGCCCCTATAAAATGGATCTTCTGCGAGGGGCATAGGAAAGATTTTTTGTAATTTATTGTGAGTCCAAGTGAATGAAAGATTTTTTGTTATGTTTATTGCCTGTTGTGCTGCTTGGCAAGACTGTGCCTTTATTAAACAGTCGTCTAGATACGAAAAATTGTGATTCCCACTTTTCGAAGGTGTGCGGTGACCACAGCCATCAGTTTTGAGAACACCCTCGGGGCTGTGCCTAGGCCGAACGGTAGCACAGTGTATTGGTAATGTCTGTCCAGGAATACAAATTGTAAGAATTTCCTGTGTGCTGGATGAATTGCAATATGGAAATATGCATCTTTCAGGTCGAGGGAAGCTAACCAGTCCTCTTGTTCCAATGCAGGTAGTATGGTGAAGAGTGTAACCATTTTGAACCTCTGAATTTCTACGAATATGTTCAACCTTCTGAGGTCCAGAATGGGTCTCCATCCCCCCGTTTTCTTCTAGGTAAGGAAATATTGGGAGTAGAATCCCCTGCCAATGTGCTGAGTTGGGACCTCTTCTATTGCTCCGATCTGTAGGAGGTTGTTTATCTCCTCCTATAGAAGGTGTGCGTGAGAAGGATCCCTGAAGAGGGACGGGGAAGGGGGGTGGGAAGTGGGTTTTGATATGAAAGGGATCGTGCATCCACTGTTGATAATTTCTATTACCCATTTGTCCGATGTGATTTTCTTCCATCGGTGAAGGAAAGGGAGCAATCTGTTGCCGAAGAAACGATGTTTCATGATAGTAATGCCCTGCTTCGGTATGAGGTGGTCCAACAAAGCCTCGACCAGTTCCTCAAAACTGTTGTTTTGAAGGAGCCAACTGGGTGTTCAGTGATGACTGGTTTGATTGTCTGCACCGTCGTTGCTGTCTGGGTCTAGAACGGAAATTGCGAAATCTTCAATTTTGTTGGAACTGTGGGTATCTGTTGTAGTTCTGCTAGCTATAGTTTCTTCTTCCTGTTGTGGGCATATAAATGCCCAATGGATGGAGGGTCGCTCTGGAGTCCTTCATTGTATGCATTATTTCATTTGTCTTCTCTCCGAACAGCTTCTTTTTATCGAATGGCAGGTCTTCGATGGTAGCCTGCATCTGTCTGGGCAATCCAGCCAAGTGTAGCCAAGATGACCAGTGCATAACTATGGCGGTACCAACGGTTCGCGCTGCCGTATCAGCCACATCCAGTGAGTCCTGAAGCACAGTTTTTGCGGTTAACTGTCCTTTATTAAAGAATTAAACTGTTGTTTATCATCTTCTGGAATATAATTAATAAACTCAGAAATTTTTGTATAATTGTCGTGATCGTAATTTGATAGTATCGCTGTATAGTTTGCCACTCTTAGTTATAATGTGGCTGAATTGTATGCCTTTCTACCTAGGAGGTCAAAGTTTTTTATCCTCTTTGTCAGTTGGCGTTGATTTGTTTTGCTTTGATCTTTGGCTAGCCGCCTCTATGACGAGGGAATTCAGCTGTGGATGTGTAAAAAGAAACTCATTGTCCCATGGGGCGATGAATTATTTCTTATCCGCCCTCTTATTTGTTGGTGTGGCAGTAGCTGGTGTCTGCCATATATTATTAGCTGGTTCCATTATTCCCTCATCCATTGGTAGGGCAACTTTTGTAGATGTGCAGGACTGCAGTATTCTATACAGCTTGTGTTGGTTTGTTGAGGTCTCCTGTAAGGGTATGTCCATGCTATCAGCCACTCTTTTAAACAGTTCCTGAAATTGTTTGGTGCCGTCAGCATTTGAGTGTGAAGCCACAATAGCCGTCTCATTCAGACTCGATGTAGGTCCTTGTGTTGCTGATTATAGCTGAGGCATCATAGAAAGAGGTGACTTTTGTTCTGGCATTACTGGCATGATAGGCTGCTGGGGAATAGGCACTTGGGATGTCGAGGGGATAGCTTGTGGTGCCCCATATTGTGCCCAGCCTCCCCACCCCATCCATGGTATACCATAGGGTACATTTGTGTACCAGGGAGGGAGGGGGGGCATGCATATCTAGGATTAGGCACGTGAGTGGGTATTTGCAAGCCCTGTTTCACAGGTGCATTTTCTGGAGATGGAGACCTGGAGTCTTCAGAGCTCATATCTTCGTCTGAAGAGAAAGATATATAATTTGACTGCCCAGGTGAGGAGTCAATTCCGTATAATGGTGAAATAGGGAAAGAGGCATCAGAAAAATCCTCTCCCTGTTGACAGTGGTGTCTCTTCTCTTTTTGCTTTCTGGGAGCTCTTTGTGAAGCCTGAGCACCCTCTAGTGTAGTTAACTGGGATTGCGGCACCTGTAATTCTTGCGGTGCCGAGGCCAGCTGTGGTGCCATGATATGTGGCAGCACTATCGGGGCAGGTGAGTAGAGGGCAGGCACCAGTAATGGTGCTGTCAAAGGGGTGGTGATCGGCACCGAAGGTATAGTGGGTGCCAGAGTCACCATTGTGGCTGCTATTGTGTGTGCCGTGGCCGCTGTTAATGAAGGCGTGGGTGCCAGCTGTGGTGCTGTGATGTGAGGCAGCACCATTGGGGCCAGTGAAAGAGTAGGTGCCGATATAGGCATTGTCAAAGGCATGGTGCCCGGCCCCAGAGGCATAGTGGGTGCCAGGGTCACCGTTGCTGTGGCCATTATGTGTGCCGAGCCGGCTGTTGCTGAGAGTACCGGCGCCGGCTGGCGCTCCCTGCATTTGCCTTTGTGGCTATGCTCTTTCCCCGAGCTCAGAGGCCAGTCCCTCTTTTTTGGGCTATGTGTACCAGAGAATCCTTTTGCCTCATAGGTACTAGCTCCTTTGTGGGTGGCTTTTGACTTTTTTTCAGCCACCGTTGAGGGGGCAGATGAGTGCCTTTTCTGCGGTCTCTGAGCAGTCTGTGGAGACCAGCCGGGGTCTAAGGCAGGTCCCAGCGACCCCTCCATAAAGAGGAGTTTCAGCCTCATGTCCCTGTCTCTCCTCGCTCTAGACTACAAGTTTTTGCAGTGTGAGCATTTGTGAGGGAGAGGTCCCTTGCCCAAACAGCGAATACATTGTTCATGGCCATCCGAGGCAGACATAGCGTCTCTACAAGAGACGCATCATTTAAAGCCCGAAGAGCTCGGCATACCAGCTCTCCGTGCAGGGTTTTCTTCTTCTTCTTTTTTTTTTTTTTTTAAATAGAGGGTAAGTATTAAGAAGGGGTCTACCTAAGGAGAACACTGAGGTAAGCTATCTAAACTAACAGTTAAAGAAAAAGACCGGGTCAGTCACAGCTGCTGAAGACTCCGTCTCAGAGGTGGTTAGAAAGGAACTTGATGGGGGATGGGGGTGTGTCTCGCACGCTATAAACAGCGCTCCCTGCAGCGCACGCCCCCCCACGGGTACTGCTGATAAATCTCCGATCAAAGGTGCAGGGTGCACCCACGCACCTGAAGTGAAGCACATAGAGACACTACTCGAAGAAGAACTACTCACATGCTAAAAGGCTGCACATGTGTAGGTGTTAGCAAGATAGTACATTAAGTCAGCTGTATGTTACGGGAGCCTCTGCTATTCGAGACACTGTCTTTTGGACAAGATGTACAACTGAACTCCTCCACACTTCCGTTCATTCAAAAACCCACTGCAATCTTTGTACTAATAGGAGTATTAATTGGGGTGTTCTGAGAAAATTCTCCTTTGGGCATTTAGTTTGTCTACCAAAGATATTTAGTTTCAATGTATTCTGATGATAATCTTTGCCTAATATATTCAAATTTTTCTTCATTTAACCTACACCAGGAGTCAGCAACCCCTGGCACGCGGGCCGCTCAGGCTCCCCGCAGCATGGCCCAGGGCTCTGCTGGCGGCCCTGCCCCCAGGGACCCGGCCATCCCCCCTCAGGGATCCCAGCTGCACCCCCGGTCTCCTCCCAGACTCCCTGGCTCCTTCCCCCTTTGGCCCCCCCCCAGCACCTTCTGGGAGTGCGGTGGATGGGACTGGCAAGGGGGCCAGCGAAGGTTGCCGACCCTTGACCTACACTGTTGGAGAGTAGTGTTATGCTTTATTTTCAATAAAATAGCCACTACAGTCCACCCCAGGATGTGTGCATGTCAATAATTAGCAATGTGAACCCTATATATTTTACTCAATTCACAGGAATATGGGTGGACTTTACTATTTAGAAAGTGCTTTACAATGAATAAAAATGTGCATTTAGCATGCAAGCAAGAACACTTTATAATTTAACAGATAAACACACTCTGTACTTGAAAATTAAAAAAAAGTTTCTTGAGATTAACTTTATCTGAAACTATCTCCCGCAAAGCCCATGCAGTAACTGCTTTAATGAAAGGACCCAAATGTGCTGTGCACTTCTTCAGTACCATTTCTGCCTCTACAGGCACATATTTTCCATATCACAAATTAACACCTCTTTATGTAGTTCCAAAGGGGTAGCCGTGTTAGTCTATTGCAGAAAAAAACAAACAAACAGAGTCTTGTGACTCTTTTAAAGACTAACAGATTTATTTATCGCATGAGCTTTTGTGGGAGAAAGTCCCACTTCGTCAATATATCTGACAAAGTGGGATTTTCTCTCATGAAAGCTCATTCGATAAATAAATCTGTTAGTCTTTAAAAGTGCCACAGGACTCTGTTTGTTTCTCTTTATGATAGGCACTTAGCATTACAGCATAGACTACTCCTTCACAATATGACAAATAAAAGGACGTTTCTCAGACATGGCTGTTATCTCTCTTTTTTGCAAAAGCTTTACCTTTTTGTATACAATTCAAATAACTTGTGCGTGCCGTGACACTCATAACTGCAGGCTAAACAGATTCCTGCTGGTTCTTCTCCTGGTGGGGTGCAAGTACTACAGGCATACAAGGCTTGTCTTTTCACAGCACCCTACAAAGAAAAGAAAAACAGAGAAATACAGAGCAATGTAGAAATAATTCAAGGAAGATGATTCGCTGTTTAAGGGAGGCAGTAATGCATTTTGTGTTAGAAAAACAGGATTTAGGAGCAAATTACTGTTTGGTGGGCAAGCTAGCACTATGTGCAAAATACAGACAAGGAAGGCATTTAGTGCATTCACAAATGTGCCAAATTCTTTCTTGTAATCCAGTGTGCTGACCTATGAATGGCTCTTTTAAAAGAGGACAGATTAGGATAAATGCAATGAACATGTACAAATTTTTCCAGGCCCTGGAAATGCCCTTTTATTTTTCCTCTCTCCAAGACAAGACTCTTTTAGTATAGTGAGACACAGTCCAAGCCACATCAATGTTTATGTCTCATGAACCAAGCCCTGTACTTGGAGAAACTGGAAGTGGGATAATTTGTCAGATAGGGAGGAAATTATAGGTTAAGTGAGTTTGGAGCTGGATTGATCATGCTGGACACCAAGTCTTTGCTCTACCTACAGAGCAACCAGAGACCAATATGCTGATGGTTCCCCAGCTTTGTCTTCTACCACTAACCATTATGTGACAGTTCCTGGCCAATGACTACATTTTATCTCACAGGATAAACTCTGGAGTTAAACTGCTCTGGGCCCCTGCTATTAGCATGCAAACCCTGTGGGGGAGGCAAAGGGAGCACTCAAAGACAGAGTACTGCAAAATACAAAGATGTTGGGGAACCAACTGTCTCCTGCTGCCCCAAAGGGACCATCTCTGCAGCCCTGACTCACCACTGAGCTTGCCACAAAAAAAAGCACAATGTAAGGCAGGGGGGGCAGCCAAGGGAACCCCTGCTCCCAAGCAGCACCTGAGCTCTGGACCCATAAAGCCCCACCTAGGGATTCCTGAAGCAAGTCAAAGGCTAAACCTCAGCACCGCTATCCCCACCTCACTCTCCAGGACCTGCATTACAACAGCCCCACTGCACACATCCCACTACCTACCTCACTCCACCCAGCCACTCCACCTAACCCCCGACCTCCACACCATGACCTGCCACCCAACCCAACCCAACCCCCACATTGCACCACTGTCCCATCACACACCTCGCTCGCTTATTCCACCAGCCCCCAACCCCCACACCATGACCTGCCACCCAACCCAACCCAACCCCCACATTGCACCGCTGTCCCACCACACACCTCGCTCGCTTATTCCACCCAGCCCCCAACCCCCACACCATGGCCTGTCACCCAACCCAACCCCCCACCTCACCACTGTCCCACCACACACCCCGCTCGCTACCTCGCCCCACCTCGGCCGCCCCCCGCGCAGCTGCCCAAGGCCCGAACCCCTCCCCCGCCGCTTCTTCGCCGGCCAGAGGCTCCCGCGATGTCCTCCCGACCCCGCCCCCTCACCTGGGAGTAACTACAGCGCTCGTGGTCGCTCCCGCCCAGCACCGCCCGCGCCTCCTTCTCCAGTTCTTCGTTCTCCGCGAGCACGTCAGCCAGGGAGACCACGGGCTCTTCGGGGCCCCCCGCGCAGCCGCCAGCGGACTCGGCGCCCCCCGCCGCAGCCTCCATCGCGGGACCTCGCCCACCGCAAGCAAACGAACAGGGGTAAGGCGGGAAAACAGACCCGACGCAACCCAGCGCCAGAGGGCGCCACAACGGAAGCGGAACTGCTAGCACACCACGTGACAAAGGAACCTTCAAACAGGGGCTCACACGTGACAGGGGCGGACCTAAGCCCATAGCAGCAAGTCACAAAGGGGAGGGCGGGGTCTTCATATCACGTAACGGGTGCGTGTGTTGGAGGGAGGAGTTGTCACATGACGGGGCAGGAGGTGGTTGGCTGGGGATTGGGCAGTTTCGCACCTGACGGCCCCCGCGCGCGGCTCCCTTCTTTCCGGCCTGAGCTGAGGACTCTTTTCTCCTGGGGTGTCAAGTGCTTCCGGGTCAGCTCGGTGGAAGACGGGATCCGATTGGCTAGTTTTCGTTCGCGGCAGTTTGCTGCTGTTTTGTGCCCTCAGTGGTGGCGAATGGAGCTGCGAGCCGTGCTGACCGCGCGCGACGGGCAGAAGCAGCCGCTTCGCGTGCGCTGCCAGCCTGAGGCCGGCGCCGGCGGGGAGCTCCGGGGCCTGCTGCGCGGCCTGTCCGAGCTACAGGAGCAGGTCACGGCGCTGCTCGCGCCCCTGGTGCAGCAGGAGAGCGGGGGCCAGGCGGGGCCGGGAGCGGGGCCGCGGGGTGAGTGACGCCCGGGGCGCCTCGGGCGGAGTGGCGCGGGGCGGGCCCGGCTGGAGGTGACGCGAGCCCAGGGCCGTGTGAGTCGGAGGCGGTGAGCGCCGGGGGCCGGGACGCTGTGGCTATGTTGCCTGGATCAAGTGGGCGGGGGACCCGCCTGCCCCGATTCTCCTCCACCGTCAGCACCCGAGTGCGAGGCTGAGGCGAGCCCCCAATTTGGCTGGCCGGGGAAAGGGAGGGGCTTGGGAGCAGGCGTGTATCACTGCGCGGCCTCCTCCTTTGACTCGGATCTCGGCTTCTCTGCCCACTTGGCCCTTGCTCCATAGAAAGGTTCCTAGTATGGCCCAGGAGAGGCAGTTACAGAAAAGGGGAATCGCTCACGTAGATCATCGAGTTCCAGCAGAAAATCCAGTAACTGTACTGATTCCTGTGCAAATCTTTCCTTTCTAGCCATTCAGGCAGAGCAACTGATCCGTTTTGTGGGCATTTTTTGTGTTTCTGTTGTTAAATCTGCATTCTCATTTTAAAAGGTGATGTTGGGGATGAAGAGGAGGACAATGATGATGATGAAGATGAAGAAAATACCATTGACATCAAAATATGTGAGGATGGACCATCTTTAAAACGGATAAAAACTGGGCCCTCCTGACTGTGGCCTTCAAAACTATTTATAATTTTTAGAAGGACTTTTCTGCCCTTGACTGTGTTAGTGTTTATTTTGGGTTGCTGTACTTAGGGGGGAGGGGGAGAAATAGACTGTTTTTGGAAACTGGATTTGTCTTCCTTTGGTTAAGTTTTAGAAAGAAAATGTCTTTTTCTGGTATTTAATATTACTAATAAAATATCTGACAAAAGAAAGTGAGGTTATGTAGTAAGTTCTCTATAGTGCCAGTGTAAAGAGGAACCTTTGTTTGCTGATCTGTCTTTATTAATCTGGCCACTAAGATTTGTGATTAGAGCCCCGCAAGTCTGCACATGATCTGTGGATTGTGTTTGTGGATCACATTTGGATGCAGATCCAAATTTTGTATCCAGAGCCCTGAAAATCTGCAGGTACCTGTTTTATACCTGCAGATCATGTTTGCAATTGCAGATTGGATCCAGATGCATATTTTGTATCCCTGGAGGGCTCTTCATGTGGCTTTGAGTCTTTTTAAAGCCATGACTAGTTTAGCTCTATTATTTTGTACAATTTCTGGGTTCCCTGTATTTTTTCTGCACTCTTAAAATGGAACAAGTTGCAATTTAAAAAAAATAAGTTGTTGCTGAAATATTAAACTATTAGAAATTAACAGTTGCTTAGAAGGGTGCTATTGATGGGGGATTGTATAAAATAACTGGAGTATTCCAGACCTGCTTAAGTACTTTGTGAAGGAAGTAATTAGTTACTTTTTTTTTTTTTTTTTTTTAATTGTAAAAGATCTATTTGTGTTACTTGGTCTCAATACATGTTTATTTAACAGTTGACACATGCTTGGGTATTTAGAATCAGGATCTTGGGGGTTAGTGTGCTATCATAATTCAGATAACTAAAATGTGCCATCATTTAAAATAATGTTAAACAATTAAATGCAAGAAATGGTCAGATGTGTGATGTCACCAACAGCCTTATCTTAAAACTTAGCTCACAACAATATATGGGTGAGCAAGGTTATAGAACACCCTTGAAGTACGAAGTATTGTTATTAAAACTTTGCTTTATTTTGCTATGAAGATTAAGTATAGTATGCATTGTCAACTTTGCAGTTCACTCAGTGAACAATGTATAGCTGAGATGTTAATTAGGTTTGTATGGTTAAGCTATTACATCAGTTAAGAATAATAAACTTTTATAGGACTTTTATTGTGAACCCTCCATTACTTAACTAATCAACATTTAAAGTTTGCATATTCATTACTGACAAATTTTGTATGTCTAAGGGGTTTGTCTTGCCATGCTTCACTGGTGTGTGTTAAGTGCCTTCCAGGTGAAACAAATTGGGAATAGTAATGCCCCTGGTGTCTGACTCACTTGATACTGGGCTGGTGACAATATAGCAGAGGGCTGAATGTGGCCTCTGGCAAGTTGGTTCACTATGCCTCACTCTTTAATTCTGCAGTGTAATGTATGACCAGTGTCCTGGCTATTCTGTAGCTGTAGAGTCACGAACCAGTATCTCAACTTTAATTGGGGGGAGGGGGGAGTTTCTAATCCTCATTGCCAGGATAGCCTTGAAAATGTGAACAGAATGCAAATGGATGCTTACCTGCATTTGTAAAATGCCTGAAACAATAGCCCTAAGAGTTGTGAACCATCCTGTTAATCAGTTCTTTGAGTGTAGAATTTGGCGTTTTTCCATGATGTAGCATTGTCACTTCAGTATAGCCTGGTATATAAAGTTTTTGGGGTTCTGTGGTCCCTCCTCTCCCTCTGCCCCAACTACTATGTGCCTGCAGCTGCCTGGCATTCCTTACCAATGGGTGACTGGAAGACAGTGTGTTTCCTGTAGAATCTTATGGACTGGGTGATGGGGAATCGGCCACCAGAGCAAGAGTCTGGCTGCTTTTAAGAATGTGGCGGTAGAGAGAGAGGCTGGTTAACTATGCTGCCTGGAAAACAACATAAAGAATGAAAATGAATTGATTAAAAGTCCCCAGCCCTTTGGCACATAAAAAGCAAAGGTCTGAGTGAGGCTGCCTGGGCAATATCAGGGGAACTCAGGTCTGTGGAGATAGCCTACATCAAGAGCAAGCAATAGGAAAAAGCTCCAGCAGCAGAATGCTACACTGCTAAAAGTAGCTGGGTATTCTGAAGAGACACTGCTTGGGTGTGTAAAGAGCATATCCAAAAGACATTGTCTTTACTTGGCTAAGAAGCGCTTTACTGGCTAAACTTTTACTTGCGCAAGGGATGCGTGTTGTGCGTGTACTCTGTGCTGCTACACAGAGCATGCAGTGGATATACACCTGATATAGAGCACATCTTGTTGGAGTAACTGGTTTCTGTGGATGTTGTTTTAGAATAGCTGTTTTAAAAATATTTTTTACTCATTGAAACTAAATCCTGTAGCTGTAGGTGCAGCCATTGACTGAATTCAGCTCGGCTGAGAGAGCAGAATATCACCACCCTAAGCACAAGCAAAACTCTTCTTGCCTCAAAAATACTGCTGATGTCTTTGTGGGCTTGTTCGCTCACTCAGCTGTCTGTTGCTAGTGCACTGCCTTTCCACTAGTTTGCTCTCCTGCCTCACCCTTCCTTTGGGCCCTTTTCTGGAACCACAGGGCAATTCCCATGTAGCCTTTTCTATTGGCTTCCCCCATTTATATATTAATTGTAGCTGTAGCAGTGCTCTTTACCCAGCTGGGTCATTTTTCCTCAGCATCCATGTAACTGCATGGCTGAACAGCTGATTTACCATTCTCCTAACTCTCTACTCCAGCATCTGTCCACTACAGCTGTTCACTCATCTTTACTCCCTCAGGTCTGCTAATGCCAGAGCCTGCTGCCCTGGTAGGCCTTGCATTTTATCTAGACTGAAAAACAGATGGGCAATGTTGGTCCATAATGAAAAAATATTCAGCTATAATGTCATGAATCCACTCAAGAGGAAGTGCTGAGTAGCCTATATTTTAGGAACAGAGGATATAGTCTTGAGACCAAACTTAAAAAGTGAGCATCAGCAACATATCAGCACAGAACAGAGAACTGAGACTTGAGTTAGAGGACAATAGGTGCATTTAATACACCTATTGTCCTCTAAGGCAGTGGTTTTCAAACTGGGTTGGGACCCAGTAGTGGGCCCTTGCTGCCATCACTGAAAGACTGGAATGCACTGCTGAAAGATGTCATTGTTGGGTCACGGGCATAAATTATTTTTTTTCAACTGGGTCCTGAGGAAAAAAGTTTGAAAACCACTGCTTTAAGTACTAGCCCACCATGCACTGGAATTCTTTCTTGAAAAGCAAGAACAAGATCATATAGAGGAACAGAACTCGTGCACTAACTCGATCTGTTAAGAATTTTAAACTCAATTATAATCGGTTTCTTTTCCTAGCCAACAAAAACCCAAACCAGAAAAATTTTAAAGATTTTATTGTTTAAAAAGTTATTCATTCAGTGCATTTAGTCCCAAAAAACACAAAGTTCCAGAAATGCATTCTTAATTTAAAAAATAGTAGCAATTATAAGATGCTCAAGTTGCTAGTTTACACAATAATTCAGTTAGAATGCAAGAGTTGTGCTTGCATTCTAGGACTTAAATAGAACCATAGCTGATGCAAACTTTTTAAAACAAAACATGTTAAAACCATTCATTTTTTCATGCATTTGTTTACACCATGCATGTGTGATGAGATCAGACTTTGGAGCTGGTAATGTACATTCTTAAGGCTATGAGAATGGCAAACTCTAGAGATGATCAACAAACATCAGATAAGAGCCCCAAGGAAGAGCTACAGCAATGCGTATGTCCTGAAATGGCCATGGAACAAAGCCTTCCAGTGTGAGGTGTCTCAAACAGCATTTTTTTTAAAAGGAGACTTTTCTTTGAAATTTCGAATATTACCCTTTGCCAAATGTAAAATACTAGAATTCATGGATTTTTCACCTACTCTTCTACAGCAGTTCCTATTTTCAAATGAGCTAGTCTTGTTTCCATGTTCTTAATTGTATTTTTCCATAGGTGCTGTTCACTGTTGAAGTCCAATCAAAAGAAAGTTTCAGGGGGTAGCCGTGTTAATCTATTCACCAAAACAAACAAGTTCTGTGGTACTTTAAAAACTAATTTATTTTTCATAGGAGCTTTTGTGAGTACAATCTGACTTTGTCAGATGAAATGGAAAATGTGTTAGCTGTAAATATATAGATACAGAGAAGGTATATTTCCATTTCATTCATCTGATGAAGTGGGATTGTGTCCATGAAAGGTCATGCAAAGAATAAATGTTAGTCTTTAAAAGTTGAACAGAACTCCTTGTTTGTTTAAAAAGAAGCTTGCACACTATAATTATGAACTTGAAACTCTTACAATTCATTTCCATCTTAGAAAATTTATATTTAAAGTCAAATGATAAAATTCTATAATATGAGCTAACAGTATTTAAGAAGTCCAAAACTGCAGTTTCTAGAGGAAAGAATCTATGCTAAAAGCTACTAGTCTGCTTGAATGGGAGAACTCACCAATATCTCCAAGGGTTATCAAACTTTTTTTTGCTGGTACCTGCTTAAAAATATTTCAGGCTGTGATGACATGCCCTCCCCCTGCATTCCCCCATGCCATGCCATCTTTACCAGCATACCCATGGGCTGACAGCTGATGCCCCTCCCCATAACAACCCCATGGCCCCAAGGAGTCACAATGCTCAGTTTGAGAACCTCTGCATTAGGGAGTATCTACTTTAAGATTGTCAAACTATGTTTTAAAGATTACTATAAAACTAGCAGTTTAGACAAATTAATATTCTTCCTTTTGATTTCTTAACTGAATTTTAAGGAAATTTCCCAGTAACACAGCCCTCTTGATTCTAGCAATGGTGGTGACTAACTCCCTGCATTTCTACCACCTGTTTGAAGCAGGTTTACACAATACATTGGTAAAAATGTTGGTGAGCGGTCTTGGTACTAGTCCTTTTAATATCAAATCTTTACCAAACAGCCCCAATTATGTTATAGTTCATGCATTTCTCTGCATAGTTATTTCCAAAGCAGATGCTCTTTAGATCCAACAGTATAAACAAAGTGATTGTCATCTTCCAATGAGATCTAGCCTATGAACATCTAATGACGAAATCATCAGTATACTCTGTCCCATCCAGCTGGTCAGTCTGTTACATGGAAGAGCTGAATAGTCTGTGAAAGACCACATGATTGCCTAACACTGAAATCAGGCTGTCATTTTTGTTACTTAAAACTTCCTGTGGTAGATTTTCCTCTGCAAAGGGTCCTAGTCACAGAGGCATAGATCTACTTCCCTTCTTTGCACCTGCAACTTTGAAATTCATAGTTTTAAAATTTCAGCACGACAGCCAGCAGAAAGGCAGCCCGATTTATCAGCACAATAGATCATCCTCGATAGTAGAGGAAGAGCTTAAAAGGAAAGGGTTCAAACTTACAGAACCAGTTTGCATTGTCTAGGTTGAAGACAGAGTTGGCATGAGCCATGTACCTTCTTGACTTTGTTTGCTTATGTTGCCCAGAAATCTAGACAAAGGAATATTTGTGGAAGTATGGGGGAAATAAAACCTGACATAGCTGTCCATTGGGACTGCTACTAGCCAATGCATAGAAGTGCCACTAAGTTAACCAGGAAACTATCAAAAGGATTTTTTCAAGACAGTATTAGAAACATCTGGTACCATTTCACTAAATGGTACTACTGTCTCAGTGGCATGGTCCCTTTGTAATGAAAGTAGGGCAGATACTCATTTTAAAGACATGGAAAATAAGTTAATATAAACTGATCTTTTAAAATATTAAGGAATTTAACTCAGTATTTAAGCTCTGCCTTCAGAAAGTTTCATTCCTACTTAACACTTTTGCAAGACTCCTTTGGGTATTTTACTCTGTAATTAGAACTTATTACACTTGCCTTCTTGTAAAGGACAGTTTGTTCAGGATCTAGCACCAGTGCTGGCATTTAAAACCAGACAGAATATTTTCAAATTCAAAAGAAAGATTCAGTTGCTGTGTTTAAATATAGTAAAATTGAAAGCAGAAGTAGGGAAGAGGTGGTTGTAGTCTCCTCAGCATCCATACAGCCCCAAAATATGTGGGTGTGTCTACTGCAGCAGAATATCAAGAATTGTAGTGAAGTTCACCTATAATTGACATAAAAAGGGGTAAAAATTAACTGCCTTGGGCCTACTGCTTCTGCCTCTCAGGGGACACTCCTCTACTGGTTTCACATTCAGAAGGTTATCTCCACAACAGGTAGAAGATTAATGAGTTTCACTAAAACCAAAGGGACCACAAAATAAGCACCAATATGGCATACTAAAACTGGATGGTTCAGTCTGGTGGGGCATCATCACTGAGCAGGTGTGCTTCCAGTAGGGTTCAACAGGAATGAGTTCTTGGCCCTATGCTATTTAACATTTTTATCACTGGCCTGGAAGAAAACAAAATCACTGAAAGTCTGCAGATGCCACAAAAATTTAAATGGTAACTAATTAAGAGGACAGGTCATTGATTCAGAGCTATGAGGATTGCTTGACAAACTGGGCACACGCAAAGAACAGGTGTTTTAATACAGCTAAGTGTATATTAGAAACAAAGAATGTAGGCCATATTTAGATGACAGGGTTTCTATCCTAGGAAGCAATGACTTGAACTTGATTATCTTAAAGAAATAATTTCACTGCAGTCTGTAAGTACCTGTATGGGGAATAAATATTTAGTAATGGCCTCTTCAATCTAACAAAGCATAACATGATCCAATGGCGGGAAGCTGAAGCTAGACAAATTCAAAGTGGAAATAAGGTAATTTTCAACAGTAACTAACTATTGGAACAATTTACCAAGGGTTATGGTGGATTCTTCTATTTTTAAGTCAAGACTGGATGTTTTTCTGAAAGATATGCTTTAAGAATCATTTTTGGGAAATTCTATGACCTCTTATATAGATCAGACTAGATCACAATTGTCTCCTCTGGCCTTAGAATCTATGCTACTAAATTAATAGAACACTAATTCAATAGTCAAAATGAGGCGCTACACCAAAAAGTATATTTAAAATGGCAAGTGACACTAAAATACAGGACCACCACCAGTAATACTTGTACATGTTTTTAGAAAATAAGAAGTCTGGTACTCATTGTAGGAGTGGGATTATTTAGCTCACTTGTTTAGTATTTGGGCAACGGACTAGATATTCCTGTAGCCTTTTGTTTGTTTGCATCTCACTGGTTTTCCAGCAAGAGTTGATGTTGAACATCTTAATCTCCCATTTCCATAGTACTTCCCCAATACACTGTTGATCCACCAAAAGTGGTTCTAGTGCCTGTTGAGTAATGATGCACAACAGTAGTGAACTCAGTTACTACTGACAGAGAAGTAGAGAGAAGACAATAGTTAAAGAAAAGTGAGTTTTGTAGAACCCCCAGTCCACTGCCTGTGACCAGACTTTCTTTGGCATCAATGAAAAGATGTTAAAGACAGCTCACCTTTTGGCCTAGGCCTCTCCCCCACTTCTGCCTATTAAAATAAGTTACTTGTATGTCCTCTAACTCAGTGATTCTGACCAAGAAAAGGACTGTCCTCGCTAAAGAGCTGTTTAGCCATACTTTCTCATCTCTTTTTAAAAAGATTAATTAAAAAACAAGCCCTGTTGTAAGTGTGCAATTTTTTTAAAAAAAGGAGAGAGCAAGGTAACATGTCAAATGCAGCTTTTATCATGTTCTAATCTTTTTACATGTACCACAAAAGTGTCCATTTTCACTGATTCTCTCAAAGAGAAAGCTTGCAGGTCATCTTTTTTGCACAGTGGAGTATGATTGCAGAAGTATACTTTTCCACAGGATACTTCAAAGGGAGGGTAGCAATTTCACATAAGGCAGAATGAGGATTGCTCCCATCAAGTCTCTCACAGGGTCCTGCTATTCGGGCTGGTGTGATGGCTCCATACTTTAAAAAGCTTTTTAAAAAAATAGAAAGCAGCTATTGTTCAGCAATATGAAAAGGCTCTTTCCAGCCTCCCATCAGAACTTCAATCTTGTGATTATGTCAAACGTGTTGTTCCTGAAGCAGCAATTGAAACAGGAGATTGAATTAAGTGTCAATCAACTGTAATCTACTGATCTGATTAGAGGCCTTCACAAATGTTTGGTGACGGTTGCAAACAACAGCCAAGCAGATTGGAATGATACAATAGCCCACAGTTTTGGGGTCAGCTCTTGTACAGGAATAAAGGAACAAAAACATCTGTAAATATGGTATTAAAAATATAATCGTCCAGAACCAAAAAGGTAGTGACAGCAATCGTGCTTTTAAGGAGTGTGTCCATGTGGTTCCTTCTCGTGGCTCCTCAGGGTGTTGCTGAATGTGCTCCAATGCTAGTTTGTTGTAAGTCTCGTTGATTTCAAAGACATAGTAAAAAGCTGCAGCACTTGCTAAGAGATACAGCCCCACACCAATCCATCCCATTCTCTGGCGGAAGTTCATCATTCTCCATGCTCTGCACCTTTAACAAAAACAAAACATGCATTAAGTACAGATATAAGGATTTTTCTCGCATTACATCAAGTGAATTGACCTCCCCCTCCTCTATGTGCTGTTCCCCAGTGTTTTGAATCCTAACACCTATTTTGATTTGCTGTTACAGCCTGACCTGATGCTATGTCATACACTCCCCTGCATTTAATTTCCTCCCACTCTGTAACTTTCCTATCTTCAAAGCGTCTGACGAAGTGGGATTTTCTCCCACGAAAGCTCATGCGATTAATAAATCTGTTAGTCTTTAAAAGTGCCACAAGACTCTGTTGTCTTCCTGGTAAAAACAGTACAGCTACTAGATACTATTGCACGAGTACATCCTGTTTGGGGCTTTGGGTTTTTTCTCTTCTTTGTATAAAGAGTAAGGTGTCATGCATTACTGCAACTCCTTCCTAATAAAACTCAGTTACATAACACCTTCATGGTGATTCTGCTGGTAAACTTCAATGACCACCCATGTCAGGTGGAGACTGGGACTCGGACAAAGAACTAGCTGACTAAGGTTCAATCTTGACAAGACAGAAATAGCATGAATTCACTAGGTTAAGAAAACTGACTGGCTAGACTTGTACTAGCACCACTAACTGAATGGCTATTATTTGAAAGTTAGCTTTGCAATTTATTAGAGTTCTCCTGAATGTCCAAGTAGCAGCCATTTCACAGCACGTTTTTTCACCTGCACTTGCTAAAGGAAATGCAATCTTACCTGCGATGTGGCCCCAACTATCCTTATGTATTGATAGCCTCAACATTAGACTAATGTAGCGTGTCCTACTTGGGGCTACACCTCAGGGTAGAAGCAGAAGCTAGCCCAGAATACAGCAACCATCTCTTGATTGGCATTTTTCACAGGAAGCACATATACCTGGTTCTCCACACTGTACTAATTCCCTTTGAGCTTTTTAAAGCACTGGCTTTGACTTTTACCATTCTAAAAAGGTTGGGACATTAACTATGCCCTCAAATTATATTACTGCAGTCATGGACATCGGAGATTCTTGATCTAGAATGCTTTCAATGTAAAGAAGTTGGAAGCGCTTGTAAGAGGTCCTCTATCTCGCTAACATACTCAATGCCCCTTAGTCTACTAGAACCTGGATTTGTTAAGTCTTCCAAACTTGCTGGTTTTCTCTTTTTCTGGGATATTTGAAGAGGGGACAGAAAGAAGTTACATATGAACACAGAAAACAGGTGTAAGGTGGATTTGAATGAGTAACTGGTAATGGTTTTAAAACATTTTATATAATTGATTCTTTGAGACTTAGAAACACTGAAGAGGCTCAGGGCCTAATAGGCACATATCTACTATGTTCATTTTCAGACTAGAAACAAACTGTCTATAACAAGAGTGTCCAACTTTTTAGTATGAATGGCCATGTTGCAATGTTTTTCCTCACTCGGAAGCCAGTGAGCACATTTTGGATAGATAAGGCATAGAAAATGATCTTATTAAAATTAAACAGTCAAAAAATAAAAACAGTTTACAAACTCAATTTGGGTCTATAAAAGCAGAAACATATTTCATACTTAAACAATTTCCAAATAATAAATAAAGATTACTGTAAGGAGAATGGATAAGTGTCACTTTCACAACTGTACACAAGTTTTCACTTGTTAATAAAACCACATTTTGTGAGAATTTGATAAGAGTTTCCCTTTAATTTTTTTTTTTTTTTCCAGGAAGCATCAATGTGTACAGGTGGCAAGAAGGCATGACAGAGCACGGGCTGCCGTATGGGGTGGCAGGGAAGAGTGCATGCAGCATGACAGAGCATGGGTGGCAAGGTGTGGGGTCACAGTGGAGAACACAGGGAGCATAGCAAGTGAGGGGTAGGATGGCTGGGAGGAGCATGGGGAGCAGGGCAGAGCAGGAGTGGCAAAGAAGCATAGGAAGCAGTGTGGTGGGACCCCCACTATTTCCCTTACCCGGCCTCCCTCCCCACGCACAGATCCCCTTCCCCAGCCTGGCACCTCACTGCTTGCCAATCCCCTTCTCCCCTCCTGGCCCCTTACCTCACCTCACCGTCCAATCACCTTCCTCCTTTCCCAGCCTCCTTCCCCATCCCTGGCCCCACATCTCATCTGGTCCCTATCACTTTCCTCTCCGCCTCCTTCCCCCTTCCTGGTCCCACATCTCACCTGGTCTCCATCACCTTCCTCCCCTCCCAGCCTCCTTCTCCCTTCCTAGCCCTGCATTTCACCTGGTTCCTATCACCTTCCTGCCCTCCCAGCCTCTTTCCCCCACTCCTGGCTAGGCACATTGCTGCCTGCTGATCACCTTCCCCTTCCCAGCCCCCATCCCCTCCCAGCTTCACACCTCCCCTGATCCCAATCACCTTCCTCGCTCCCAGCCCCTTTCCGCTCCTGTTCTGCATGTCCAGTCCTGATCATATTCCTCCCTTTCCTCTGCTGGCCTCGCACCTAGCCTGATCCCGCTGCTACTCCCCCCCACCTCACCTGGCTGGAGCTCTAATTGTCAGAATGCAGCTAGCCAGCCCTTCCGCCCTGGGCCACATGGTCAGCCCTGCTGCAGCCCAACATTTAAAAATGCTCTGGAGTCCCAGCTTCCAAGCAGCACCGCAGGCCAGATAAGAGCCCTTGGTGGGCTGGAGTTCAGCCCGCAAGCTGTAGGTTTGACAAGTGTGGTTTATAATGCATACAAGATCATGAATACAGATTTTAACATTAATAGCTAATAAAGTTATAACAGCTCCTAGTGTCCATGTCAAACACCCACCCCAAGTGGCTGTTTTGATGACAGATCTACAGGTTTTACTTCAACCATGAACTAAAGGAACACTGGCAGGGCAAAAGTAGAGGAAAGTTGGTCATGTTATACTTATTGTGGCTAGAAGATGCATATACCCAAACAAAACCAACAGTTTTCAGATATTCTTATCAAGTTGGTAACATGCATTTACAAGTACAAGTTAAACAAATGAGCAGGGTGCCTCTTTCTAATATACTAGATATTTTTGTCAGATACTCCTAAATCATCACATAATACAGAACAGTTTAAAATAAGCTGTTGAACAATTGAATAAGTACTGATTAAAAATTCTAGAGTACATTTTTGCTCAACAGCTTAGCCACAGTCTCATTTTTCCAATAATTAGATATTTATAGTTTGCTATTGGTAATTTCCTTTTAGAAACAAATGAACTTAAATGCAATTTTAAATAATATTAGTGCAACACAATCTTAGAAATCAGAGGTAATTTTATAAACTCATTTTACTTTTGCCCTCTTTCTTCATACGACAAGTTACAGACAGAACATCAGCCTTAGTACTGAATTAGTTTAGAAAAGTCAATAGAGCTCATTGCTTGGAAATATTAAACAATGATTTCTTGGTTTACCTATTTGGAACTGCCTATTCTCTCTCTACTTAGAGCTACTACAAATTTCCATAACTGGTATTATTAAAAACCCCCATACATTTATTCCAGTTCCCCCACCGCAAAGTAAGATTAAGTCAGACAGCACAAGTTAGTGCTGACTAAAACACATGTGCTCTTGAACACAAGACTTCTGAATGACCACAAGATTTCAAAATACACTTTAGTTGAAAAGTCCTCCATGGAGCTAAAAATCCCACAGACACTAAGCAGCTGGAGATGATCACTTGCAACTTGAATGATGCCATCCTGGGCACAGAATTTCTCCAGTAACAAAGTTCTAAAGGGGTAGCTGTGTTAGTCTAGCTTAGCAAAACAAACAAGGAGTCCTGGGGCACTTTTAAAGACTAAAATGTATTTACTGCATGAGCTTTCATGGGAGAAAATCCCACTTCAGATGCTTTGAAGTTCACCAGTTGAACGTCACAGTGTCTGACGAAGTGGGATTTTCTCCCACGAAAGCTCATGCGATAAACAAATTCGTTAGTCTTTAGAAGTGCCACAGGACTCCTTGTTTGCTTTGCCCAAGAACTTAAGTTCTTCTTTCCCATTTTAATATGTTTATGTAACTGCAAGGAAAGTTTATGCTTGCGATTACTTTCACAGATTGTTACAAGGAACAAGCCAAGGCTCATAGGCTTATAAAGTATTATAGTAACACACATTTCAAATGAAATCTAGATTTAAATGACATTTGTGACCGCTTTTCACTTTGTTGCAAATCCCTCATTAGGGTGCAAGTTCTACACCTAACATGTTGATTGCCACCTCTATAAAAGTTTATTGATGTAGGAACTGACATTGAAGAACCAATTTTAGATGCTGCTAGTGTTTGCGTTTTTAGAAGATGCCTCAGGATTTTTTGTGAAAGATGCCCAAAAAATGGTAGGACTTCCATTACGTCGGTCTCTAGAAGACCTAACAAATTAAGACTTCTGATCACACAGTCTCTTGCTGAGGCACTGAGAGATAAAGTGGCTTACCAAGGTCGCACGTGGCAGCGCTGGGCTTTTCACAGTTCCTGGCTCAGAGCACTAAATTGCACCCACTTCAAAAACTCAATCCAGAAAAAGTTTCACTAAACTGCACGTAACACACTAGCCCAAATCTATGTTTGTACCAACTCAATACCAAGTGACTCAAATTAACTCCGCAGGCTCCTCGGGGTGAGGCGCTGCCTGCTAGACACTTGGGGCGGGGCAGCCCTTTCCAGCACAATGGAAAGGATGCTCGATGAAGACGACAACAAATCCCTTCCCCACACACCGGTCCTACAAGAGCGACCAGGTCCAGGCTACTTACCCTCCCCTCATCGGGATACTCGTCCCAAGAGCCCGCACGGAACTGGCTCCCCTCACACCACCCGCGTCCCCGCCCCACATATCCGCTTCTCACCTCTCGAGCCACACCGCGCGCCTGCCTGGCCCGGCCAACCCCGAGCCGCCTTCCTCCCCAGCGCGTGCCGCCCGCCCGGGCCACCCCGACGGCCCCAGCTCCTCCTCCCCGCCCGGCGAGAAGCGGTTTCTCCCACCTCCCTCACGCGGAAAGGCGGCGGGCGGGCGAGCGGCCCGCTCCCATCACCCCGCTCCGCCGCGCCGGGAGAGGGCCGGAGCCGCCGCCCAGCCGGATAGCTGCCTCCTGCGCCGAGCAGCAGCCATCTCCGGCTGGCCACAGGCCGCCCACCCCGGAACCCCCGCGCTTCCGGGAATGGAGGCTTTCCACTTCCTGGGCGCCCCGCTTCATTTCCGGGCACAGGCGGCGCTGACGTAGCCTGGCCCCGGCTGAGCACGTGACTGGAAGGGGCGGGAGAGGAGAGAAATAAAGAACTCTCGTCTCGCCACCTCCATCTTGGATTGGGCCTGGCCTGGGGACTCACCTCGCTGGCCAATCAGACCACCCAAGATGGCTGCCTGGCTGGTCCTTGTGGGTCCAGTGCGCTCCTTATAGCCCATGGGTTGCAGCCTGCCCTCTGCTCCCCCCGCGTCCTCAGTGGGGCTTCTAGTGGTCCCAGGAATCAAGCTGCCCTTGGCAGCTGTCCAGATGTTCCCAAGATCATCGCTTTTTGGAGACTGGGGCACTGCGGTTCTGTGGATAGACTTGTTGGAACCGGTGAAAACTCAGTGGAGATTGTTGGAACTCAGCAAATGCTAATCAGGGGGGCTTATGAAAAGAGGCCATTTGCAGGGGGGATTGTAAATGTGTAGTTCTAAACCAGCAGTCCCTGTACCCAAGGGTGTGTGCAGAGATCTTCCAGGGGGTACATCAACTCATCTGGATATTCGCTTAGTTTTATGACAGATAAAAGCACTGATAAAGTTAGTACCAGTTTAAAAATTCATATAGACTCTGACTTGTTTATATCAAGTTCCAAAGGGGTAGCTGTGTTGGTTTAGTTCAGCAAAACAAACAAGGAGTCTGGTTTTAAAGACTAACGAATTTATTTATCATATGAGCTTTTGTGGGAGAAAATCCCACTTCATCAGACACTTGAAGATGGGGAACTTACAGAATGGGAGCAAAATAAATGCAGGGAAGTGTATATCTGACAAGATTCTATGACTTACACTTCCCTGCATTTATTTTGCTCCCATTCTGTAAATTCCCCATCGTCAAGCATCTGATGAAGTGGGATTTTCGCTCATGCGATAAATAAAATGTTAGTCTTTAAAAGTGCATCCAGACTCCTTGTTTGTTTTATTTATATTTCTCTATGTAGCGTGAATCCATGTCAGGAAGATTCAAAGACCTTTTTCTTCACTTACAGGAAATTTTGGACTAAGGACCTAGCTACACCATTTCATTGATTCAGTGAGGGCAACCCTCTATTGTCAACATATCTATTTCCCATTAACTGCATCTTATGTAACTTCTGAAATAGGTGATGTTCCAGAATTACTGAACACTTATTCTTTAAACCTTTGAACCCGTAATCTTTTTTCCAGGATACTGCAGATTATGTATTCCTTGTATTTGTTAACTTCTAACAAAACTCTGCAGTCATAAATAATCTGTACACTATACTCAACTGTCCAGAAACTCTTTGTGTAAACTCTGTGAACTTTGTTCTTTTAAACATGATCTGTAATAAAATTTATTACAGTGAAAATAAGTATAATATTTATATTTCAATTGCTTTATTTTATACTTATATGGTAAAATGAGAGCTAAGCAATCTTTCAGTAATAATATGCTATGACACTTTTGTATTGTTATGTCAGATTTTGTAAGGAAGTAGTTTTTAAAGTGAAGTTGAAACTCTGGAGTACACAAGACCAATCAAGCTCCTGAAAGGGTTAGAGTAGTTTGGAAAGGATGCGAGCCACTGTTATAGGAGGTTCAGCTGTGATCAAGGGCAACAGAACCTTTGTAGAAGAGTGGTGGGCCACCAGTGCTTGAACCAGGGGAGGCCAGGGCATTATACACTTTTTAGCATAGGTGTAGTTTGGGGCTGAGGGGTTCACCCCCTAAAGTGCAAGCTTCAGGTATGTTTAGAACAGCATTTGGAGGTGGGGGAGCATGGCCCCATGATTCCAGCACCATTGGCTGTTCTGCACATTTATGGATATGGAAAAGGCAAGTTGATGGCAGAAGAAGACAGGGCAGAAAAAGAAGCTCTTGGCTGGATAAGTCATTATCAGGAGTGGAGCAAAAGTGATTCATCCATAAAGAGACCAACAGAATATCTTGCCAAATGAGCTGCCATGGGTGCAAACTTCCAGTATGACAGGTTCCTTTCTGCACTTAAAACAGTAATGTCAGTGAGTGCCAAAATGACTCCATGACATGCTGACCCAGTAGCAAAGCATGGCACGTCACTGTTGCTCACGTGAGGCAAGGGCATCTCTCACATATTGCATGTTCTCAGATGTCTGGGGTGCCAGGGGCATCGTAGCAGGCTATGCAGAGAGAAGGCAACAAAAAGGCCAAAAATAATCCAAGCTATAAAGTTATCAAACTACAAGCAACTCTAGCCATTGTGGTGGCTGGGATATGAACATTTTTTGACATTCCCTCCCAGCAGCAAGCAAAACAAAACAAACCAAAACTAACAGCTGGACAATCAGTGAAGCAAAAAAACTCAGTTAACTGGCACAATGGTAGTCTGACACTTCCTGGAAGGAAGTGTGAACCCCCACTCCTGAGTGAGCTCACATCCAGCCTCCTGCATGTAATTGGTCCCTCACCCGTTAGAGGAGCCCTCTAGCTAACCACCCATGGGCTAGATCCCCAATAAACATCCCCGTCCCAGATGCAGCCCTGAGAACTACTGTTTTGCAGGGTTCAGTGCTGCCCACTGCGCCCTTTTCACTTGTCCATTAATTTATTAAAGAAATTGAAATGCACGAACTCTGTCACTCCACACATTCGTTCCACATGCACTGCTTTAGATAAATAAGTTTATTGACTATAGTAAGATTAAGTGATTCTAAGTCAGAATAATAAAAATCAGAAGATTATCAAGTCAAGGAGCCAGTCACAATCACATAAAAGATAACTCTTATTCTAAACTAAGATCACTGTTCCATTCTGTAATTCAGTTTATCACACAGGTAGACTATGGTATGTTTTGCAGCCTGACACCACCACCCCCGCCAACTTCTTGTGGGTAGGTTCTCTGTCTTTGGTGTTACATAGAAAATGGATTCCAGGGGAGAGCTCATAGACAAGGTGGCCTCTTTCTTTTAACAAGTTTCCTCAACATCCTCTGGGGACAGGTGATCATCCATGTCTGGCAATGGGCGTGATCTTTCTCTCTTGAGTTAGGGTGCTTAAGCTAGTCCATTGTTCTTATATGAATGCCTCCACTAGGTGTGGAAACACAGTTCTGTGTTTGTCTGTATACAATCAAGCCTTGTGAGACATGTGGGGGCATGACATAGCAGAGTTTCATATCTGTATATATGTATGACATTGCAGGAAACATGCTACCATAAAAGTAATGTTCAGTATGTCATGAACATTCCAAAAACACATTACTGACATGCTTTGTACCAGACCATACACAGTTACATTGTAGGGGTGAACACGACTGATACACAGATCACACCATGAGAGTATACATTGGGTGCAGCATGTCACACTCTCCCTTCAGGTTTTGGGAGTGACCTCTGTGACGCTGTCTGGATTTAGGGAACCATTTATGATATTATTTTGTATTAATATTTTATAATTGTTATAATCCATAGGAACTATGCCATGTTTGCTGTCAATAGAAAGGTAGTAATTTGTGGGGAATGATTATATAGTTTATGTGTAGGATTCGTATTCATATTAGAAGTTAGGAATATGATTGTTATATCCATATTTTAACTTGTGTGAGTCTGGGGAAATTCCCCAGACTGAATGTCTACCCAGCCATTGTCCCCTTAATGGCCCATTAAGGAAGCTCCTCAGTACAATGGGCTGAAGGAAAAACCTGTTGAGCCACTAGGACTTGAACATGTGACTCAACTCCATTTTGATTGGAAAGAACTGCACACAGCACGGAGAAGGCCAAAGGTGATAAAAGGCAGCAGCCCCGACTCCATCTTGTTCTCAAGTCCCCAGTCTACAGCCAACACCCATCTCTGGAACTATTCCTCTGAGACTGGACAAAGGATTGAGGCCCACCCTGGTGCTGGGTGTTCACCAGAGGAACAAGCCTGCAAACTCCAGAGGAACAAGCCTGCAAACTGCTTTACATGAACTTTAAATCATGTGTATGTATGTGATTCGCTTTGACCCTTTAACATCTCTCATACTTTGCTTCTTTTCATTTTATATTAAACCTTTAGTTGTAGTTGCTAAAGGATTGGCTATCAGTGTGGTATTTTGGGTAAGATCAAAACCTATATTGTCCTGTGTGCTGTCGCTGGCCCTTTGGGGTCAGGAGAACCTATATCTTTAAGGGACCATGCGGCTAGGTGGGAGCCAGAGGAGCTGGAGTGCAATAAAGGGAGCTGTTTCTATATTGGGCAGATTTCTTGGTACTTGGTGTGGGGTGCCAGAGGCCTGTTTGTGACTGATAGGTAGACTGGTTTAAGTACCACCCATCAGTGTGTAGGGAGTTTGGCTCCTGGTTTTGCAGCTTGCCCTGATTTTTGCACGTCCAGGAGGGTATCCCAGGAGGCCCTGGTCACAACCTCTACATAAACTCAGATTGCATGCTTGCAATAAGCTGAATTGCTCCAAAACCGCTAACGGTCATTTTACTATTCCCAGCTATAACCTCCTGAAACTGCTTTTTTACATAATTAAATCATTTTATCATTTTGACTATAAACAATTATCTTATTTCTTTAGAGTATGTGTGTGTCGGTGCTGGTACCTGGGCCGCATTGCTGTGAAGAAAAGGTGCCGGTACTCAGTACCCCCGAGTACCATCACAGAAAAAGCAGTGTATATATATATAAATATATATTAATGTTAAGCTCTGCTGTTGCCACTCCATTTTTACTCATTTAGATCATTTTATTTCTGTTTTTCCCTTGCTTCAGCTAATGGGGGCAGGACAATGTTCTCAATGCTATACTTAGTAAAAAGAATAGAGCAGCTCCAAAATCTCTTGTGTCATCATGACTAACAGACACAGGCTGTCCAAGTACACCTGCCTGCTTTCTCTTCAGAGACAGTTACCATTGCCACTTCCTATGGTTAAATATACCACACAGCTCTTTTTACACAAGCCTATTTTATTCTTAAGGTAAACATACTATAAAAATAAAAGCACCTACGTGTATGGTAATAAGCTTATCTCCCTCCTCACTTGATAAAGATCCTGGTTCGTGATTAATGTTTCCAATCCTTCCTTAAAGATTAGGGCCCACCTTGAACCAGAAATCTTTTCCAAAAGGAGGCTCTGACCCAGTTTAAAATCAGACTGAGTGTTTACCAAAAAATCCTTTCTTTGTCTGTTAGTCCCTGGAAAATCCAATTTGAATTAGTATATGTAATCCTCTCCAAAAGTTGGTATTTCTCTGGAGATGTTATAAGCTGAATGAATTTGCCTAATCACTTCTTGTTGTTCTCCTATTTACCCTTCCCTTGGAAATACACACAATTGCTCAGTAGCCCATAAACCACTGCATGTTTAATACAAAGGATTCCAAATATATTAAACTCATCTCAGTAAGGTCTATCTAGGATATTACAGGAAATTGTCAGTCTATCACAAAACCTTTCTCTTCCAGGTAGCTGGTTCAATTTAGTAACCCATATTGAGTTAGTTTCCCCTTTTAGTTATTCCCACTCATCTAAAATCTATCTATCTAATCTCTGTGTTGCTAACTCTTGTGAGTTTACCTTGCAGCTCATGATACCAGATGCTTTTCTAAAAAGCCTTAGACCCTGGAATCATGTGAATATATGAGAATCCTAGCGTTCATTTTTAAAAAGTTTTCTGGCCTTGGTGGTTGTGGAGATAGGCTTGAAAATGCGATTCCCCTACCTGACTCAAAAGCCTGAAGACAAAAAAAAACCCACTTGAAGCCCTCCAGGAATATCTTTTGTTTTTGGCTGGTAATACTGCTATCTATCTTGTATTCATCACCATGGTTTCAAAGTGCCTTATAAGTTTATTATTAGTAGCAAGTTAATTTGCTAATGTTTGAGACCATCCACGTTACAAGGGGATTTTGACTGTTCCATACTTCTTTCTCAGGGATCTTCCTATATCTGTACTGTACCTCCAGCTCTAAGAGAGGCCTGATCCAGTGATTTGAATCAAGAGTACATGGGTAGGGAAGAGAAAAATAGAAAGATTTAAAGCTAAATGTAAACTGAAGAAACATAGGATGAAAAGAGGAAAGTCAATCTGAAATCATCTTTCTTAATTTTGTACTAGTTACTATGGTGGTTAAAAATACAAAGATGTGGCCATGAAAAAGATAGATGTGATCCTAGGATGTGTCAGGTATTGCCAGTAGAGACAGAGCCATATTAATACCATTTTACAAGGCACTTGCAAAACCTCATCTGGAATACTGTGTGCAGTTCTGTTTGCCCCCGTTCAAGAAAGATTAATTGAAACTGGAAGAGGAGAGAGATGAGCGACTAGTATGATCAGGAGAAAGAAAGGCCTGTCTTACTAGAAGAGACTAAAAAAACTTGGATTGTTTAGCCCAACAAAATGAAGCCTGAGAGGGGATATGACTGCACTTTGTAAAAAGAGTGGGGGCAAAAACCAGGTAACGAGGAGAGATATTTAAGCAAAAGGACAGTGCTGGCATAAGCATAAATGGTTATTAACTGGATATTCATTGGTTTACACTGGAAATTTGCAAGTCTGAGATGTATGATCAGCTGCGTTATGTTCATAACACTGACTACAATAGTAGAGAGCAGTGCAGGATCCATCTTTACTGGCAGAGGAGGCACAGTAAACAGGGGCCATTGAAAAATGGCGTGAAACACAATCAGAAGCCCATGGAATGATGGGACAGAAAAAAACTGCATCATGGGAAGTTTATCCCACACCCATCATGCACTTCCCATAACTCCTAGTTGCAGAAAGTGATGAGTTGCGTAGTGGGATAGCTATTGCACTAGAGCACCAACTATGGCTATGTACCACCAGCAAAAGGAGCACTGTGTGATCAGGCACAAGCAATGCAATTATAGTGGTTTGTGATTGTTGTGTAAGTTGTGTCAACAACACTCTACAGTATAGACAAGGCCAGAATTCAGCACCGAAGCCTGGGCTGCAGGGAGGCATCAATCTCTGCTAATGATTCATGAATTGGGAGAAGATAGGTATTCATCTGCCTAAGTCACTAAGGTGTGTCTACTCTTACAAATTAAGTTGACTTAAGGAGGCTTAAGTCGACTTAAAATACTCCACATCTACACTGGGCTTTCCTTAAGTCAAATTAAGGAAAAGTTAGCTCAAATTAATAACATCTCATTTTAATTCGAACTAGCGCTTAAGTCGACTTTATTAATTATTATTTTGAGAGTAGCTGGTATCAAATGTCAATTATATTGTTATCTTATAGTTTTCACATCATTTTGATGGTTTAAGAATACTCCACTGAACATGAAAAATGATGAAACCATAAGCAAGCAGTTTCATGTTGAATGGGCTTGCTGCAGCAGCTAGTGCTGTTCCCAGGGTAGTGCTAATTGAATCGATGCAAATATAGAGTTGTCCTTGCAAAGTACACAAGCTGATCAAAACACGTATGTTACCTTTAGCTCCACTGAAAATAGAAGAATAGTTTATGACGAATTATGAGCCTTGGGAGAAGGGGAGTGAGTGATGGATGTGGGGAGGTGGAGAGCGAGCAGAGGAGTGAGTGGGGGATGGGGTCTCAAGGAAAGAGATGTGGCAGGGGCGGGACCTTTTGGGGACGGGGGGAAGAATTGGGGCAGGGGTGTTCGGTTTTCAGCAATTAGAAAGTTGGGAACCCTAGTTAATGCCCATCTTCCCCCAAGTTTGTGAATCACTCTGGGGCTTAGGAGGGAGAGAGGTACTTGAGTACCTAGTTTGAGGCAGCACTGCACATGCTCAGATGCAGAAACACAGGATACCTAAGGAACTTTTCACTCTGAAAACATAAGTGCCAAGCAAGTTTAGGTGCCTACAGATTAGGCAGCAGGCAAACAGATGTCTTGTGGATGACAGTGGCACCTAAAAATGGGACTTAGATACCTAACCACTTTTGTGGATCCCCACCACCAAGTGCCTGATCCTTACACCATTAGAGTCTTTTGGGGCTTTGAAGTTGATTTCAATGGCACAGGAAGGCAGCTTTTGACCACAAAAGTTCAAGCTCATTTTTCCCTGTAAAGTCACATGGCCATATTTAAATGTGAGTAATGTATTGGAGAATATACACTTCTTGCGGGGGCAGATTTATGACACTCCAGCACCCAGAAATGAACACACAGCAGAATCCTCTCCTATTGAGCAATTTCACTTAGGGTCATAATGCAGTCTGTACTCAAGGGATGCGTTCACTTAAATATTTCTTCTAACTCTGCTGGACTGAGTTCCTCTGAAGCCCACCAGATGGTGCCCAACACCACAAAGAGCAGTAGGGCTCTAAAGACACTGAATGGGAATTTTGATATTGAATCCAATGTCCTCAGGTGGTCGCCCTGTTTCTTTAAATATGGGTGAGCCACAGGGCCCCGATCTGCAGTGATATTTAGGCTCCTAATTCTCATTGATTTCAATGGAAGTGAAACACTTAAATACTTCTGCGGATCTAAGCCTTGGTTCCTAATCCTCCTACCACTGAAGTCAATGGCAAAAGTTTCAATGAGAGCAGGATCAGGCCTTATTTTAGAATGATTTCCCTTCCATATTTTGTAAAAACCTATGAAGCCCATCTATGAAAAAAAATCCTTTAACTACGGATTTAAATTTAAATTGGCTCTCTCCATAAATGATGTCAAATTCCAAAGGGGTAGCCGTGTTAGTCTATTGTAGAAAGACATAAATGATGTTATCATTCTCTTTAGTTTTAAAATGAACAAAGATCCAAAAGATTGCATTAAGGCATTGGAATGTTTACAAAAAGATAAAGACTCAGAAAAAAAAATTAAACTGAAGATTTGGTAAACTTGCTAACAGCAAGATTTGTTACTCTGCAATAAACTCACGAGCAAATAATGGAAGCCCCTTTACCTGATACATGGAAATTTGAATTGGACAAAATACAAAAAAACCACACTGCAGAGAACAATACAACACAGGAATTGTACAAATGTGTCTTATCCTCCTGTGGCTTCTATGACAGAAAGATGCTCCCAAAGCTATTTATAAATGGACCAAGGCATATTCTTAATTATCTGATTTATAAGGTCAACAAAGATCCTGTTCCATATTCTGGATAAAGTGTAAATAAATAGTACAAAAGTTGTCACCTAACAGCTGAGTAAGTTCTGGGGTATTTGACTGTGGAATGATTAGATTATTTTAAGGGGATGGAACAATTTGGCTTTAGGTATGTGATTACTGGATGAGCCATACCAGGTGTCAGGACCCACCAGTGGTCTTCTGAAAAAATAAAGATCTTTAAAAGACAGGGTTGTTAATGTCTTGTAACTTTCCTATCTTTTACTAGATCCCCTGACATAGCTGATGTATCTGTTTGAGCCAGAACTGATCTCATTCCAATTCATTAATGTTTGAGGGTCAGTTAAGTTCCCTGTGGTCATGAAATGTAAAAGCACCTAAAGCCTTTGGAGTGAAATACTCTCTTACGTTACTGTATCCTTTTGCACCGTATTGTTTTTTGAACAGCAATGGAATACAAAGATAGACCATAATCCTGCACTGGCATCTTTGCAGCATTCATTTTACTTTCAGTGGGACTCTGTAGTCTCAGGGGTCCGTCTATGTGGAGCTCATTACAGGTTCAGGCCCTTCAAGGACTTGGCAAAAAGAAAAAAAGACGCCAACATTAAAACAATGTGCAGAGGCTTCTTAACATACAAAATACTTCCTATTTTTGATTGTTAGAGGGCCTTAGGGATCCTCACTGTTCCAAACCTGAAATTTAGACCAATAAGCCACCCTTCCAGCAAGGTTATTTACTGGACCTTCCGCTGTAAGAATGGACCTATTCGTACCCCCAATCAGGGATTAGTGCTAAATACTGTACAATCATACAACAAAAAGCTAGTCTAAGCATAAGATGAGAGACAATAAGTGGATGTAACAGGTCAAGGTGTGAAGATCATGAAAAGCAGCGTTCACAGCATGCCAAGCGTCTAACCCTTGTAGAGTTTCTTTCCGTCAGAACTATTACTTAAATACATACTACTTAGGTTTTATTTTATTAAACTTTTATAAACTCACTCAATGAGTTTCATATTGTCGACATTACTGATTAATAAAGTAATGAGACAGGATGAGGAAATGACAGCTTTTACGTCAGACAGGTTCCCTAGCTACTCGAGGGCTATTTGTAAATTGGTTGCACAATATTTGCTTTAAAATCTTCGAGTCCGAAAGGGAAGTGTGGAGGAATGAAGACATGACTTAAAGGTTCAGCCAAAGTCAAAGTCTTAGTTTCCATAAATGTCTTAACTCTGCAATTCATTTCCAGTCTCTGGAAAGGAACATTTCTTCTTTGGATTGAATGCCAGTACTGCAAGAAAAACTAATGGTTTTAATTTTTTTGAGAGAGAATAGAAGAGAAAACACAAAGAAAATATGCAAATCACCATTAGCCAGAAGAATATGGGAAAGAACATTGAATTCTAAGGATAAACAAATAAATGACTAAAAATGACGACCAGTTAGGCTTTAGCGTGTTTCCAGAACAATATATGTAGCAGATTACAGCCTCGTGTTTTCCACAAAGACTGACAGATAGTCTCTCCAAGACATCAGTGTTTTTATATTGATCAGGTACATTGTCCGGTTTCCCGCTCAAACACGTAGAAGAGGCCCATTGTGTGAACTGAACAAGCTGGGCACCATCTATCCGATACAGATACCACATTAAACTGGTTTATATATGCTAATTTATACAGTAAGTCCCTCACTGTACAGAATATCAATCTATATATGAAACACTACAATAAGAGTCAGACACATTTCTTTGGTTTTATGTCCTTTTTTCTTATGCCTTTTCATCATTTTTAATACAATTAATTGAAAGGTTTGAAATAGAGAAGTGATGATTTTGACGATTCAGTAGGGAGGCATTTTTCCTTCTGAGGCAGGCATGTCATGAATTAATGTCCCAGCATGGCACTGGGAGTGCTGACTTTCACGTGACATGCATATGAGAGAGCAGGCCTCTCTGAACCCTCCCTGGGGCTTCCTAGTCCTTCATTTATCCTCTCTACTGTCCCTTTGGCTGCACTTGGGTAAGTTCTCTGGGGCAATCGCTCAGTAGCACAGGGCTGGTTCTCCTTCCACCCTTCCCCTTGCAAAAGAGGAAGGTCTGGCTGGAACAGGTCAACCTCTCAGACAGCCGCAGGATAGAGCTTTACAGCCTCCATCTCTCAAAGTCTATTGCTGCCTTTGTGGGGTTTACTCCCTACTCTCTTCCAGAGGCATGTCGCTTGGCTGTCCGTTGGGGAAGTTCCGGAAGCAGTATGTTCTGCTCTGTGACTATCTCCTCCTGAACTGGCCTGCCTCTTTACTCTCAGTCTCATTACGGTAAGTTTCCTATTTTAAGCCCCTTCTCTTCTAGGAGGAACAAGTTGTGTAGGTGAACCTCATCAGCACAGTACAGGTCCTCCTCCCACCCAATGGGAGGGTATGTCCCTTTACATTCTCAAGACAGGAAGTCCATTCAGGGAGGGGATTGCCTCCATCCCCAATTTCTCATAAAATGAAAATTGCCATTAGCATGGTCTTTCCCCTCCCAGTGCTGTACTCGGAAACTATATGGCTGTAATGCAAGGTGCCATCTCTTTATGTGAGGATTTGCATCCCTCATGGTCTGGATCCAGTGTAGGGGCACATGATCAGCGATCAGGGAAAAGGTGGCGTCTACTGCCCATTTGATCACTAATGCCTCCTTCTCGATAACAGAGCATGACTATTCCCTAGGGGAGTGGTTCTCAACCATTTTTCCATCATGACACACTTGATAGATGATGTTCCCCTGCATGACACACTACAATCCGGTGCCCATGGCTCTTGGGCTGGGATCGCTGTGAAGGCTGCAGCTGGCCAGTCTCTGGAGTGCCACAGCTTCCAGAGTGCTCCCAGTCTAAGCACTAGTGTTGACTCACTTTGCCCTGCTCCCAGGCTGGCCATTCGCCAGAGACTGGCCAGTCCGGGAGCAGGGCGAAGCAGGCCGGTGGCAGCAGCCATAGTGCTCAGATTGGGATGCTTAGGAGGCTGCGGCTCTCTTGAGGCTGCAGAGCTCTGGGATCTGGACAGGGGCAGATTCCAGTCAGCCCAGGCTGGCACTCTGGCTTGGCAGGGCCGGCTTTATTTTTGTGGAGCAGGCGGGCAGGCAGTGGCCCCTCCCTTTAGCCCAGGGCTCTGGGCTGCAGCCCCTACGCCCCTTTATTCATCTAGCCCAGGCTGCTGCCTGTGTTGTGTGGCAGGAGTGGGCCACTGAGGGCAGCAGGGGGTGGCAGGTGAGAGAAGCCCCAAGCCAGCTCCAAGGCAAGCTACCAATTTTCCATGACACACCTCCCAGCTCTTTGCAACACAGAGAATAGTTTCCTGCATAAATAAAGGACCCGGTATTCTTCTCCTCCAAAGTCCTGTGAGAGGACAGTGCTGAGACTGATGGTCCAAGGCCTCTGTATGTAGTATGAATTCCAAGAAGTTGAGACTAAAAAGCACGGGTGCCTGACATAGTTTTCCTCTACTAACCTGTAAGTCTGTGGGTGGAATACTGAGGATTGCAGGGACTTGAACTTTAGAAGGAAGCATAATTGCCACATCAGCTGGGAGGTGAAGTTATTCTTTTGTCTATTAAAATGTCATAGGGAAACCCTATGTGCAAGAAGAGATTCAAGAGCTCTGGAGCTGTAACTGTCACTTTCAGGAAGCAAAGGGGAACAGCCTCCACGTACCTGGTTGCATAGTCAACAACCACAAATATATACTGAGGTCCTGCTGCAGGTTTTTCTAGGGGTCACATCAAGTCCACCCCTATCATTTCAAAAGGGGTTTTAACCAAGAGCAGAGGCTATATCTACACTTGTTAATTTAAGTTGACTTAGCACATCCGCACTCAAAAATTAAGTCGACTTAGAGGGGACCCTGCCAAATCGACTTAGAGCGTCCACACTGGGACAGGTCCACGGTGGCAGGGAGGGCACCCCTTGCCAAGTGCCAGGGGGCTCAGCCTTTGCCCCATTGTACCTTGGGTACCTTGTACCTTCGCACCCAGAGGGACCAAGAATGCCGTGGGAACGTCTGTTGTTAGCTAGCTGACACTCTGGGAAGGAGGAACAATATCCTCTCACTTCATGGTGAGTAGTAGAATTGAGCTAATATCCAAGCCAGTGTCTTCTCTCTCCCCAAGTGCCCTGAGTAGGGGAAATTTTGCGCCCATTGCAATGGCCCATTGATACCTGCATCTGGGTCCCCACCACCTAAGTTTGCTGATTCTTTTCAGCTTAGTACAAGAGTCAGAGTGCCTTCCTCAGTGCAAAGTGCAGGTCCTGTTTGCCTCCCTGATGCTCTGCTACTACTCCCTCTATGGTGGCCAGCTGCTCATATGCCCAGCTCAAAATAGGGTTGCTTCTCTGCTCTAGTATGAAATTACCACACCATAGCAGGGCTTCAAGGTCTAGGTGGCTACTTCTTCCTTTCCTGTTAAGATCTGTAGCTGTGTGGCTCAGGACATCCTTTCCTATTGGTTTCCCCAAGGCTTCCCAAGCTCCCAGGAATTGGGGTTCCTGCTTGGTCCTTGTTCTCACTTACTGCCTGGGCCTGAGTATTGATGACTTGCCAAAAAAGAGGCCAGTTCTGACCTATGATCATGGGGTAGGTCAACTTTTCTACCAAGTGTATAGTTATCACTGCAGCATGGGCTCCCATGTCAGTTGTAATCAGTGGCTGAAGTGGCTCTTGACATCACTGTCGATACACTGAAGGTGGATCCTGTTTTTAAAAGTGATGTAACTTCCCCAGGGATGCCCAGAGTCCAAGGCTGCATCTACATTTGTAAATTAAGTCGACTTAAGCTGTACCTGTGGAGCTTCCTTAACATTAAGGACACAATGGTTGTAGACAGCCTGTCTGGGGTGTTTCCTCAGAATCATACAAGTTACAGTATAATTATAACAACCATATTCCTAACTTCTAATACAAATACAATTCCTAGACATAAACTATATAATCATTCCCAGCAAATTACTACCTTTCTATTGATACCAAACATTACATAGTTCCTATGGATTATAGCATTTATGAGATATTAATAGAAAATAATATCATAAATGGTTCCCTAAATCCGGACAGCGTCACACCCTTCCCACATGCCCTGCCAGGGTCCCTGTCCCCCTTTGCCCCATTGTACACAAGGGGTGCCCCCTTGCCACCGTGGACCTGCCCAAGGTCCCCCTAGCCCCTAAAAGTCGACCTAGGCGTCCAGTGTGGATGCTCTAGGTCGACTTTGTAAGTTCCCCTTTAAGTCAACTTTCATTTTAAGTGTGGACATGCTAAGTCGACTTAACTAAGTCGACTTAAAGTTGACTTAGTTAAGTCAACTTAGTTAAAAGTCGACTTAAAATTACAAGTGTAGACATAGCCCAAGAGTCCTTGAACCAGCTTCTCTGGGACTACCTCCATCACCATCAGCTTAGGGGGAGTTTTTTTTCACACCTAGGTTTCTGCCATCAATTCTGGGTATGCTTGCATTCCATCAGTGGGCACTCCGTCTTTATGTGTGTCCCATCTGTCCACAAGAGTAGCATGTTAACAAGTTGAGGTTAGTGGCTTCTTCTTATGCTGGGGGGTCCATCTATGGGGTCAAGTTCTAGAGGGGTAGCCATGTTAATCTAGTACAGCAAAACAAACAAGGGTTTCTGTGGCACTTTCAAAGACTAGTCTTTAAAAGTGCCACAGAACTTCCTGTTTGTTTTTCATCTATGAGGTATGTATTGACTGGACCTCCATCTGTGGGCAGCGATTCAACTGTTTGAGATCCTTGGCATTCCCATGGGCAGCGTGGCCTTTACGCTCACTTCCCTGTCCTTTGAGGGCTGCCTCAAGCCTAAGGAGCAGTCTGCCCATCTGGGAGGGCCCCTTTGAGGATGACCTCCCCAAAGAGACTGCTGCCGCTTCTGGCTCAGTCCTTCGGGTTCCTCACCCGGCTGATGTCCAAGGTGACTTTGCCTTTAGTAACCTTTAAACTTCCACAAAGTCCTCCAAATAACCTGACTGCTACCAACAGCATCTCTGGGTGGTGCTGTTATTCCTTTTGTATGTTAATGTTTTGTGGGGAAACCTTATGTTGCAGCAACAGCGTCAAGAGTTCTGGAATGATAACTGTTTCCTTCAGGCCACAGAGAGGAATAGCCTCCGAGTACCGGTTGCATAGTCAAACAATCACCAATGCTTCTGATAGCGTCCCTTCCTTCTCCATTAGTATCTTTATTAATTGCTCTGTCACAATGGTCTCAGCTACCTGGATCTCTCAGGGTGGAGTCATTTCCAGCAATGTTCCTTCAGCAGTTGTGCTACCATGTGGGGTTCCCCGCCTTACTGTTGGCAGAGGGTCTCTTCTGAAATCTCCAAATAGTCTAAAATGGTGGACTTCACTTGCTTGTAATCCTTTGTCTGCTCCGAGTCCAAATTACGGTAGACAGCCTGTGCCAGACCCATCAGGTAGGGGGCTAGGGTAAGAGCACACTGTTCATATAGATGCAGCCAATGCCACCCTCTCAAACATGACTACAAAGGCTTCAGGGTCATCCACCTGTCCCACCTTAGTGAACTTCCGTGGAACTGGCAGAAGGACCTCTTCAATGGAAACCTGGCCCCTGGCCGCCCCTGCAGACATATGGCTGGTACTACCTGCTGCAGCATTTCCTTTTGGAATTCCTGCTATTGGGTCATTGTTCTCTCAGGAGCTATTGTTGGGTGGCCTGGGCTTGCTGCTGGGCAATTGCTGCTGTTGCTGCTGCATCTCCATCACCCACTTATACCACCACTCCAGTTCCATCTGGTGCAGAGCAGCTGGACCCTATCCTTTCTAAGGCCTTTTATGATCCCTGGCTGGTTCTTCTTCCTCCCTTTGCCTTGCAAGAGAGGAGGGTCTGTTTGGAACAGACAGCCCCTGTATCAGGTCTAACAGCTTCAGTCTCGTAAAGTCTATTGCTTCTTTTCTGGGTTTACCTCTGTGATGAAGTGGAGATATTCTTAACGTTTTAATATTCTTAATGTTTTCTCAGATACTGTGCATGTGCCTCAGTTTCCCCTCTGTGTTCCTCATGACCTCCTTGCCCAGGAAATAGACAAGAGACTGCACAGAGGTGACGGGGCATATCTGAGACTAGCAGGGAGAAGGGCCAGTCCCCCCATAGGGAATTCCCAGGAGAAGAGTCCAAGAATGGGGCTCTAGAACTTATCCAGATGGTCGTTGCTGTAACTTTCTGATTCATCTGCTAACAAAGTCTATTCTAAGTTTGTTCCTGAGAGCTAATAATCCTTTCTGATTTCCATGCTGGCCATGAATCACTTCTGATGGCAAGAGGGGCACATGGCTCCTTTGGGCAGGTGAGAGCTCCCCAGGCATCCCCTCCAAGGGGACTCACTGTGGGGAGGGGAGTTACGGCAGAACAGGGGTTCTGGACATTCCAAGGTTAGAGTCAGGAAGCAGCTGCACTGGTATGCGGGGGAAGACCTACTCCACTAGGGTGTGTCTACACTAGTAAATTAAGTTGACTTAAGCAGGCTTAAGTCAACTTAATTTACTCTGCGTCCACACTGGAGTTTCCTTAAGTTGACTTAAACTGCTCCTTAAGTTGACTTAAGGAAGAATTAAGTCGACTTAATAAGACCTCATTTTAAGTCGATTTAAGCCAGTGTGGACACCTTAAGTCGATTTACAAGATAAGTCTATTTAGGGCAGGGGGAAAAGGGAGCCCCTGCTCCCTTCTCCCCAGGAAGCTGCTAGCGGCTTGTCTTGGGAAGAGCCAGTCCCGCGCGGGGCTGGTTCTCCCCAAGACGGGCAAGCTGCTAGCGGCTTGTCCCAGCTCCCTTCTCCGTGGGACTGTATGGGCTGGCTCTCCCCAGGACAAGCCCCCCTAGCCTGGGGAGCCGAGGCGCCAAAGGAGCCTCGCCTCGCCCTGGACCTAACCTATCGACTTAGAGAGTCTAGTGTAGACTCTCTAAGTTGACTTAGTAAGGCCAGCTTTAAGTTGACTTAAGAGTCCTGTGTGGACTCTCTAAGTCGACTTAATAAGGTCGACTTAAAGTCGACTTAGTTAAGTTGATTTAGTAAAGTCAACCTAAATTTCTAAGTGTAGACATAGCCTTAGAGTCCTGTCTGGCTTTACCCTGAGTGGTTTCACCATGCCTGTGACACTCATTACAACCTCTATTCCTGTCAGCTGGGGCAGTTCCAGAAGTGGTGGGCCACAGCTGTCTTGCCTCTGTTACTCAGTCTCTGCATGAAACAATTTTGTTCCTGCTTACTACCCCTTTGTATAGTAAGCTTCCCCTTTTAATCTCCTCCTCCTCCAGGGGCACAAGCCGTGCAGGTGCCCCTTGTTAGCACAGCACAGACCCAGAGGAGTTCATTAGGTTCCTCCCAGCCTATGGTAGGACATGTCTCTTTAAAACCTCAATCCCGACCACTTGTCGCTATTGACAATCTCATGGTATTTACAAGATAAAGGTGCTAGTGGCCTGGCCACACATGAATTTGGGAAGTTTAAATTCTGGCTATATAAATTCTCTTCACAATTTCAGCTGGTTACTGTATTTGCCTTCACTTCCTAGCCTGAACAGTTGTGTAGCGATCCTGTACACCCTGTTATAGTTACTATGTTCCATCTCAGTGGTGGGTGCATTTCATTGGGAGAATGAAACACTATTGGTCGATAAAGTTTGTAAAGCACTTAAGTGATCCTTCGGGATTAATGATGTTATATACAACGGAGGTGATGATAAGGAGTTCTCACAGTGCTTATGTTTGTCACAAAAGTGCTGATGCTAAAAGGAATAGCAATTGGGGGAACAAAATTTAATCATAGTTTGGATCCAAAACTTTCCCAAAGTTCAGAGAAATCCATAATTTTGGTTCCGATCCATCTTTAACACCCCCAAATATAAAATTAAAAATCTAATTATACTGCCCTCCATCTGCATGCAGATGACAAGCTCTCTAGGTATATATCACTCTCACAGTAACAAAGAAAGACCAGAGCAGTGAAAGAAAATTATGTAGTTATGGCTCATTGGCACCAGTGTCTCTAACTGCCGCAGAACATCACTAATTCGTACTAATGACTGGGAGCACCATTGCAAATGACTAAATGTTGCAAATTAGTTAGCAATTGAACAAACAAATAAATGAGGATAATGTATCATAAAATGTACTTAATTTATTTAACAAGTGGAACTGTGTTTTAATTATACTTCATAAATGTGTACATGTGCTATTTGATATTTTGTAAAACGAATGGAGTATCAGTGATATGAGACCTCATTAACATGCTCCACTATTAAATATTCACAGAGGAATGGGGAAGATTGCTGTTTTTCAGTAAAGATGGGTTCAAACCGGAACCTTTTAGACTTTTGAACCCTGTCCTTTCCTACCCTTCAAGTCTGAGATTGTTCAGATCTGGGGTTTTACTCTGGCCCATTATGAAAATATGAACTATTGATAAGATTCAGATCTGAATCCAGCTTTGTATTTCATCTCCCCCATGTTTAATATTGTTAACATCTGGTTTTCTAGTTCAGGCTCCTTCCCAGGACTTCAGAGAGATTTTCAAAAGCACAGTCGGGAGGTAGGCCTCCAACGCCCATTGACTCCCATTGAAAATTGGGCCCTTCAGTGCCCTTTAGGGTGAGGAAAATCTCCCCTTCCATAAAGAAATTACAGATTGTGAAATTTAGCAGTTCTGCTGCCTGAGAGGAGCATTTCTAGGTTATTGAAGTCCTTGAAGTATATCGCTATATGCAACTGAGGGCAGCATATTACAAAACATTTACTGAATTCAACACTAGAAGTTGCATCTCCTGCCATAGAACACTTAAAGCAGAGGTGACCTACAGGTTGGTTGTAGCCCACTGACTTCCACACAGTAGACCAAAACAAACAAGGAGTCCTGTGGCACTTTTAAAAACTAACACATTTATTTATCGCATGTGCTTTCGTGGGAGAAAATCCCACGTCGTCAGACACTTTGAAGTGCATCTGATTAAGTGGGTTGCAGCCCATGAAAGCTTATGCCCGAAAAAATTTCTTAGTCTTTAATTAGGGTGCATCTACACTGGCGCCTTAGGTCGACTTAAGGATGCTTAAGTCGACCTACAGAACTCTGCATCCACACTGGGCCCTTGTTAAGTTGACTTAAGCGCTTCCTTAAGTCAGCTTAATAACACCACCTCTGAAAGTTGACTTAAGGCTTAAGTCAACCTTATTAAGTTGACTTAAGTCGACTTTAAGTGTAGACACTCCATTAAGTCGACTTAACAAGGTTGACTTTAAGTTGACTTAAAGTCAACCTTGTTAAGTCGACTTAACAGAGTTGACTTAACTTAACAAGTGTAGACATAGCCTAAGGTGCCACAGGACCTTTCGTTGTTTTGGGTATATACAGACTAACACGGCTACCCCTCTTGACTTTATAATCAGTTCATGATAGAACATCCTATCATGGGTCTCACCTCCATGTTAAAGAAGAAGGTAGATGCAAATTAAATGGAATTCCTAGAATCTGGAGCTAAAGTGCAACTGGTTAGGTCACCTCATCCATTTTCCTCCTCATACAATATTTTTCTAAATTGTACATTTAGTAGTGTTCTGTCTAGTCTAGTCTCCAATCTGTCAAGCAAGGGGGCTTCCACAAGTTCCCTCAGGAAACTGTTACTCTAACACATAGAAATCCCTGTCTGGAAATTTTCCCTGATATTTCAAGTAGAACGCTTCTACTCCTGCCAACTGCCAATATGGGCCTTAGACTATTGGCAAGTTAGCAATTTGGCCTTAGCTGGGCAAATTTTGGATGCCCATGATTTAAAGAAAGAATTAAATTTGACTGAATACTTTTTTGTTGTTGTTGTTTTTCATAAGCAAGTGCTAGGGCATCTATTTAACTTGCATTTTCCTTCGCCAAGTATTTTACTTTCTCAGTAAATCAGAATTTTTTCATCTGAATTCAACTAAGAATGAAACTGCATCAGCAAAAAACCAATAATATTAACCTTTGCAGTATCTGAGTAATCTAGCCATTGAAATCCATTTGGTATGGCTCCTAGCACTTTTTTATTTCTTTTTTACAACAAGTACATTGACCCAAACAAGTGCCTCCTTTTGTAGCAAGTTAACACTCCATTGAGTAAATTGTGCACATTTTATTAGTTATCTGAAACCCTATTCATGTGCTATGGCATAGTCATGGCAAAGGAGTTGTTGTTCACTGGGTAAATCATGAAAGCTTTTCAGGGACTGTCTCTAGACTGGTGCCAAGTAGAAAAGGGGAAAGCAGAAGAAGCATAAAAACAAACATTAGGATTTTGTGGATCAAAGAGTTTGCTTTCCCCTTGTAACTACAACACTGACCAACAGCAGATTTTTATTGCTGATAATGCAAATATCCCAGAAGACTCAATGACAAACAAGTTCGAGGGGTCTGAGCATTTATAGGAGGCAAAAGTTCTGCTAGTTATCATGGAGGGCGACAAGTCAGGAGAAATGGGTTTGTTTCCTGGCTCTGACTAGAGTGATTTTGGACAAATAGCTCCTTTCTGCTTTTCACCAATAAAATGAGGATAACACCCCTCCAACAGAGCATTCAGTGACTCAGCCCTGAGGCATGCTGGGACAGCCAATACCTTAGTAGGGTCGGGTCAGACAGCCTCCAGGCACAGATAATTTACTGACCTTGCCAGAGCTGCAATTTAATCAGTACAACAGCATTACTTGCCAAGACTCTCCTGCTGCCCGGCAGTGTTACAGACTCCCACTCCTTAGGCTTCTGTTCTTGCCCAAACCTTATCCCAACCTGCTTCAGTCTTGCCCATGCTTTACTCTGACCTTGCTGTAGTATTGCTATAGATCTGTTCCAACCCTGCATCTGTCTCCAGACCCTCACACTGACTCCAGCCCAGCTTCCATCTTCAGCCTGCGTGTCAACTTCGATTCTGATTTGGCTTATCTATGATCTCTGACTTCAGTTCTGACCCATGGCCTGTCCATAGACCTTTGATTTACTTCTTTCCTTTGGCCTAGTCCCAGCTATCACCAGCTCCAAACACCTGGTGCGACCACCTAGTGCCCATAGTCTGACACCTGAAGTCTGAGCATCCCCTCAACTCATCTTTTTCTCTCTTTCTTGCTCCCATTGACTTGAATAAGCATGGGACCAGGACCTCACACCTCTCCTAAAATCTTGAGGCTATTGGCTTCTTACCTATGTAAAGTGAGGGGAGAAGGAAGTTGGTGGGGAAAAAAGAAAACCCAAACAGAATCAAGATAATCATCGTGTTGTCTTTCAAGGGCTGTTGAATCAATAGCCACATAATTTTATTACCGTCACCCAGCTACTCTTCTTCGCATCATTATGTCTCTTTCAACTTATAATGTCAAATTTAGATAGTAAGCACATGCCCTAAATAGCCATGTACACTTACTTGTATTGTCAGAGTATAGGAATTGCCCAAGGTCTATCTAGTCCAGTGTCCTGTCTCTGGGTGCATGTCCACACAGCAAAGAACACCTGAAGCTAGTCCATGCCAGCTGACTTGGGCTTGCATAGCTTTGGCTGCGGGGCTGATTCATTGCTGTGTAGACTTCCAGGTTTGGGCTGGAGATGAGCTCTGAGACCTTCCTACCCTATAGGACCTTAGGGTATGTCTACACTAGCAACTTAGGTCAACGTAAGGACGCTTAAGTCAATCTACAGAACACCACATCCACACCTGGCTTTCATTAAGTTGACTCAAGCGCTTCCTTAAGTCGACTTAATAATTACCACTCTTTAGGTCGACTTAACGCTTAATTTGACCTATTAAGTCAATCTAAAGCTGGTGTGGACTCCCTAGGTCGACCTAATTCCCTAAGTCGACCTAAAGAGGATGGGCTGAGGAAAAGGGAGCCGCGGCTCCCTTGTCCCTGGGGGGGAGCTGCGGCTCCTTTGTCCTGGGGGAGTCGTGGCTCCCTTGTCCCCAGGAGGAGCCACAGCTCCCATCCCGCAAGCAGCGGCTCCTGCAAGCTGTGGCTCTCCGTCGACCTAGCACCTGTGTGGATGCAGGCAGTTGACTTAAGTTTTTAGCATACACGCTGTAAGTCGACTTAACAAGCTCGACTTTAACTCGACCTTGTTAAGTCGACTTAACAGAGTCAACTTAGCTTTTCTAGTGTAGACGTACCCTTAGAGCCTAACTCCAGCCCTAGGCCAGAAATCTAAACAGCAATGAAACAGCACCATAGCCCAAGTCAACTGGCACAGGCCAGCCATGGGTTTTTCTTTGCTGTGTAGGCATATCCTGACAGTGGCCAGCACCAAATACTTCATAGGTGTATTCAAGAAATTTGCAGCAGGCATATAGTCTGCCCTCCATGAAGTTAGTTAAAAATGGGTTTTAACCCCAAAGCATGAGATTTCCTACCCTTTCCAAAATTTTTGTTAACACTAACTCTTATAATACTCTTGATATCCATATAAATGTCCAATCTCTTTTTGAACTTACTAAATTCTTGGTCTCAGTGACATCCTCTGGCAGTGAGTTCCACATTTCAATTATATGTTGTGTAAAAGAGTATTTTCTTTTGTCAGTTTTGATTTTTGCCAGGTTATGTGGAAGAAGCTTTTGATCTAACTTTTCTAGAATGTTCATTTTATGTTCTTGAAAGGTAAATGATCCCATTTTTTCAGCCTCTCTTTATCTGTGATTTTTTTCATGCCCTTAATTATTCTCATTGTTCTTCTCTAAACTCCTCTATTCTACACCATCCATTTTGAGATGGGATGAGTAATACTGCACACAATGTCCCAGAAAAGGCTGTACCATTGTTTTACAGAATGGCAATCCCATTCCACATTTATCCAAAGTCTTTGCTTTTTTTGACCACAGCTCTGTGTACTAGGCAGAGGTCTTCACTGAGATGTCTTCAGTACAGCACAGATCCCTTTCCTGAAATGAGGTGTCTAGAACATTTTTAGGTGCTTGAAAAATATTGACCCAATAAGATCCTTCAGACTTGATCTTTCATCCTATATCACTGAAGCAGAGGCAGCCTTAGGCAATCAGGGGCCGTAGGTGAAGGCCCACTGCGGGGCCCCCTATAGGCACCCATGGGCCCCCCTCTGCAGCCCCAGATCCATACTGCGCCCCCCCCAACGGCCCTGAATCCCTGCCACTGGCTCCCAGCCCCAGGGCCAGGTCCTCCTCCTGCTGCTGACCAAGGCAGATGCAGCTTTTGGGGGCAGGTGAAGCAGGCAACGGGGTTCCTTACTGCTCAGGGCCCTAGGCATGTGCCTGCTTCACCTACCCCAAAAGCTGCCTCTGCACTGAAGTTCTGGTCTAATCTTCTCTTGCTATCAGCCACTTCTCAGTGAAACTCTTGAAAATCCTATTTTGCATGTTCTCTGGATGGCCACCAACGCTTTGTTCCTGGTTTGTCTAAATTACTGCATTACGATTTGTCTTCATTCCAACAAGTTGTAAACAGGTTTTTAAATATCATATAGGTGTTTGCTAAATCAATACATTCACTCTCCACAGTTTTCATCAGCCGAAGAAAGAATTACTCTGTCAGGGCTTCTTTTCCAAAAAGTGAGTCTTTTATAGATCCTATCCAGACTTTAAAACACCATGGATGATAATGCTTCATATTTCACTGCTTATCACCAAACATGAACTGATTGTTTATTTTATATTAAGTAAAAATAATCTTGGCAGGAGACAGGGAGCATTCTTGCTTCAAAGAGACATTGACCTTGCATTTTCAGATGATGACCAGGAGGTTTCAAAGGTTTGGGGGAATTGATTAGGCAGATTAAACAAACATCAATAGAGAGGACTAGTAACTGAACACTTTCAAAGAAGACTGTGCATTCAATGGGCAATGTCCCAAGCATCTGTCTGTTCCATCATTGATTACGTATATTTCAGGACAAACTGTAGTTTTGATCAAACAAACAATCAATGTAATAACTAGATAACTATATAAATAATGCTCAGGTGGTGCTGTGAGGTCCTCAGATGAAAGGTGTAGAAGTGCAACTGGCATTTGGAAGACTGTTGTGTCACTCAATATCTCGGTCTTCAAAGAGAAGGGATCTACGAGAACTGATCAGTCAGAAAGAAACTGGGGAGCTGAACTAGGGCTGGAGAGGAACAGAGAGAGGAGATGCAATTCATAAGAGCTGAACTGATCTAATTTTACTTTGCTATGAAGAATTCAGTGCTCAAGAGTTGGCAGTCTGATTGCCTCAGATTTTGAAGTCTTTTATTTATCTACAGAACAAACACAGCCTAAGGCAGCAGCAATGCAAGCATCTCTCACACAGCCCTGCCAATAAAAAACGAGAGTCCTGTGGCACCTTAAAGACTAACAAATTTCTTCAGGCATAAGCTTTCGTGGGCTGGAGTGGGTTGGAGCCCACAAAAGCTTATGCCCGAAGAAATTTGTTAGTCTTTAAGGTGCCACAGGACTCTTGTTTTTTGCTGTATACAGACTAACACGGCTACCCCTCTGAGCCTCAGTCCTGTTCTGAGCTAGGAGTAAGAGTAATTCAGTTCGTGGATCTGATTCTCCTCTCACTTACACCTGTGTAAATCAGGGTAACTCTACTGAAATCAATGGACTTGCCGAAGCATAAAACTGGTGTCAGGTCAGAATCAGCTCTTTCATGCTCAGTTCAGGATTGGCCAGTCAGACAAGAAGTTCCATGATGCATCTGACAAAGTGGGTTGCAGCCCACGAATGCTTATGCCCGAAGAAATTTGTTAGTCTTTAAGGTGCCACAGGACTTTCATTGTTTCTGACAAGAAGGGGTGCCAGTTATTGTGATAGTTTTTGCATAGTGGACACCCATCACTGGCTGTTAGTCTGAGACCACTAATTCAACACCAATATGGTTTTCTTACATCAATGGCTGCAAGCAGCTGACACAACTGACACAAACCACCTGGGGAAACAGGCCTGTGCATCTAGCTCCTACAGTGTAGAAACAGAAGCCTTTGCCACTTGAGCTAAAGTAGATGGCCTTCAGTTGGAGGCAAATAGGTCTTTTATTCTCTTTATAGACCAGCCACTAGATCAGCAGTTTTCAAACTTAGGGTTGGGACCCAGTACTGGGTCACAGACCCTCAGGTACTGAGTTGCGGTGGCCCCTGCTGCCGCTGCCAAAAGACTGGAATGCATTGCTCAAAGATGTAATTGTTGGGTCATGGGCATAAATGAATTTTTTCAACTGGGTCTGGAGAAAAAATGTTCGAAAACCACTGCACTAGAGGGCAATATCATCTCTCTCTCTCTCTCTCTCTCTCTCTCTCTCTCTCTCTCTCTCTCTCTCTCAACACGCAGAGTATATTATAACAGAGGATACAAATAGTATTCTTGGTGCATCTACACTGGCACCTTAGGTTGACCTAAGGATGCTTAAGTCGACCTACAGAACTCTGCATCCACCCTGGGCATTTGTTAAGTCGACGTAAGCGCTTCCTTAAGTCGACTTAATAACACCACCTCTGAAGGTCGACTTAAGGCTGAAGTCGACCTTATTAAGTTGACTTAAAGCCAGTGTAGACGGGTATGTCTACAATATAGGCTCTGTTAAGTCGACTTAACAAGGTCGACTTTAAGTCGACTTTACAAAATCAACTTAACAAGTGTAGACATAGCCTAAAGCAGGGGTTGGCAACCTTTGCCGACCCCCGTGCCGGCCCCCCCTCCTCCTCAACCCTCAGCTGGTGCCGATGGCCCACTCTTGGAAAGAAGCCACCTGGAGTGGCTCCTCTCGGCAGCGAGCCTGGGAACCCCTATCCCCAGGCACAGCACAGAAAGAAGTTGCCTGGAGTGACTCCTTTTGGTGGCGGCCCACCACAGAGAGGAGCTGCTCTGGGTGACCTCTTTACATGGTATGTCTGGGGCATGGACATGGCAGGGACCTCTGCACTGCAGCTGTCCCTGAAAGAAGCCACTTGGAGTGTCTTCTGGTGGCAGGAGTGGCAATTTCTGTGGCGCCACAGAGGATGCCGAGTGCTGCTCCAAATGGGCTCATGTGCCACTGTTGTCATCTTTAGAGAGGCACTCCCATACATACATATTACTGTCACCAACACCTGAGTGATGATTCTAAAACAGTGAAAGTCCTTTACCTATGTTGCCTTATTGTCCATATTTCTTGTCTTAATCAATAGCTAACAGTGTTAATCCTAAATCAGAAAAGAGAAGAATTTTTATCTTGTTTTCCCTTTTACAATTCTGACCGTGTCCATAATTATATCTTAAATAAGAATTGAGATTAAGTTATTATACGTGTAGTTCTTTTATTAAAACAATAAGAGCTTGTATTTAAGTTATATTCTTTTTTTGCAAACATGATATAATACAGCAACCAGAGCCTGCTACAAGCTGCAGCCTGCTGCTATTGAATCTGCTCCACAACCTGGAGTTTCACCTTCCGAAAGTAAAACAAACAAGGAGTCTGGTGGCATTGTGAAAGATTAACACATTTATTTATCACGAGCTTTCATGGGAGAAAATCCCACTTCATCAGAGTTCTTCAAAGTCTCTGACGAAGTGGGATTTTCTCCCATAAAAGCTCATGTGATAAATAAATTTGTTAATCTTTAAAAGTGCCACAGGACTCCTTGTTTGTTTTGCTGAACTGGACTGACACAGCTACCCCTTTGGAACTTCCAAAAGTATTTTACCTAAAATCTTCCTGGCTGCAGATTAAGCCCCCCAGATCTAGGGCCGGATTAATGCACGGGCTTTCAGGGCTGCAGCCCATGACCTCAGGCTAAGAGGGGCCCCACAAAAATCCAGCCCTGCTCTAGGCAGCATTACCTCCCAGTCACACCCCCTGGCTGCTCCCAGCCGAGCTGGCTGTGATTCCTTCCTTGCCAATGGAAGCTGCCACAGACTGTCTTTGTTTGCAGGGCAGGAAAAACAGCCTACGCTAGTCTGAGACTGGGACCTCAACTTCTGGGAGCCAGAGCCACAAGGCGGATGGAGAGGGGCAGTGGGGGGAAGGCACTGGACCAGAGCAGGGAAGAGGGATGTGAGGGGCTGGAGGAGGTGATTGGAAATGAAGAGGCAGGACAAGAGGAGAGCAGGGAGTGGCTGGAGGGTGGATTAGTTGATGCAGAGGAATCAGGGGGCAGGGGCGTTATTGGGCTGGGGGACGGAGCGGAGGCTAGGGTAGAGGGGATGTGAGTGGGAGGGACACTGTGAAGGAAGGGGGGATGTGTTTTGGGAAGATTGGAGGGAGAATGTGTGAGCAGGAGCCTGGCTAGCCAGGCTTTCACAACTCACTGGCAGCCAGGGTGTCCTTCGACCCCTTCTGCCCCTGACTTGGGCCAGGGCCATCCCTGGGGGGGCAGTGCCCAGGGCCAATCAGCCTTTGGGCCCCCTGTCTGCCCCCCGGCGCTGTGGGGGGGGAAGGGGCGGGCCAGCCCAGAGGCCGGGCTCTACACACCTGTCCTGCCCCTTGCCTTCAGCTTGCCGCCAAAGGCAGTGGGAGGGAGAGGGCTGTACAGCAGCTGGGGGGGGGGGGGAAGGGGAGCGTGGGGCCCGCAGAACCACAGGGCCTGAGGTGGTCACGCCCTTGCCCCCCCGTCCCCCAGGGATGGCAGGGACTTGGTCCTAAGGAAGTAGGCATTGGAAAGCCTGTCACAGCCACCCCATTGCTCCCACAGCAGAGGGCGAGTGGGATACAGGCTCACAGATTCTCCACAACCCAACGGGATGCTGCTGCTGGTGATGGGGGGAGTGGATACAGGTTCGCAGACCCCCCACACACACACACAGTGTGCTGCCACTGTAAGTATGTCCCCACCGGGTGCCAGAGACCCCACTGTCCTGCTCCCAGACTGGCTGGTGGCCAGTCAGGGGCCCCACAAAATCTCATAACCCTGAGCTTACAGTGGTATTAATCCAGCCCTGCCCAGAGCATGAGTGCAGTGAGATTGCATCTACATTGAAAAGCAATAAGGCTTGAACTCTGGGTCCCAGCTTGACTCAGGCTTGGACCCTTCACCCCCATTGGGGTTCTGGGGCTCTGGGCTAGCATGATTTGTATATAGCTGGACGGAGGCTAGGCTTGTACCTGTGTTCGAACCTTCATCTTAGATTGCAGTGTGGACATACCTTGTGTGATCTGAGGTCAAAATGGCAGCTCAGCACAGGACCGAAAGTAACTATTGGCATCCTTAATGCAGTCTGTGAATGTAACAGCTATAAATTAATCTGGCATCCCCTCCAAAAGCAAGGAAGCTTATGGCTATGGTTTTAGTGAACCAGAAGGGCAAATTACAGTAACCTCCATGTCATCCATCTGATGAAGTGGGATTTGACCATGAAAGCTCATGCAATAAATAAATTTGTTAGTATTTAAAAAGTGCCACAGGACTCCTTGTTTGTTTTGCTGAACTAAACTAACATGGCTACACCTCTGGAACTTATCATCATTTTAATATGGTTAGCTATAAACATGCACATCTAGAAACAAAGAATGGAAGCCATTCTTTCAGGATGGAGGACTCTATCTTGGGAAACAGTGACTCTGAAAAAGGATTTGGGGGTCATGGTGAATAATCAAAAGTACATGGCCTGGGTTATAGTGCAGGGTGACCCAAACAAACTCCCAATCTTAGATTTCCCTTAAGCAATATATGTCGTGTACTGCTCAGTCTTCTCCTGAACAGCGCAAGCTGTATTAGATCCATTATCTTTAAAAGAAATAATACACACACAAATTCCAGAGGAGTAGCCATGTTAGTCTGTGTACTGCAAAAACAAGAGTCCTGTGGCACCTTATGCCTGAAGAAATTATGTCCTGTGTCACCTTATGCCTGAAAAAATTTGTTAGTCTTTAAGGTGCCGCAGGAGTCTCGGTGTTTTTGCAATACAAACACAGATTGTCACTGCAAATGAAGTTTCCCTGATAGTTCAGTTTAAACACACTGGATGAGATAAAACAATAAAACAAGTTTATTAACTAGAAAAAGATTTTAAGTGGGGCACAAGTAATGAGGCATAGAAGTCTGAAATGATTAAAAGTAAAATAAAACTCCACTGGTCCCCAACTTAATGAAATACATTAAATTCAAAGCAAAGTTTGCTCACTACATGGTTTCAGCAGTCTTACTGACCAAACTTCTGAGGTCAGGAACCCCTCCTCCAGTCCAACAGCTGCTTCCTTTTTCCCTTTAGGTTCAGTGACCCAAAGAGGAAAATGATGCCTTAGGGTATTTGTCCCTCCTTTTTATAGTTTCAGTGCCCATCTTGAAAAACATTCCCAACTGGGTACCACAAGACAAAAAAGTTTATGGGGAAGGATGTTCCCTGTTGCTTTTTCCTCATCTCCTTTAGTGTCCTTTGTTTCCCTTCCTTCTTGATGATTCTATTTACTGCTTAAATGCAAATTAAGCGGAGAACACATTCCTTTGAGACAAGAGTGTTCACCAACCTCAATTTGGAACGTGTGTTAATAACACCATACAGTGGAATCTAATAACTTCACATACAATGTTGCTACACTTATTTAATCAGGATGATACTGATCAGCAAATTATGAGTTTTCAAATGATACCTTACAAGGAATACTTTGTATGAAGATTATTACAGCAGTATGTATGGTATGCATTCTGTCACAAGGTTTTATTTCATCAAATGTTTGTCTCTTCCATGTGGCCTCCATATTGCACTGCATAAAGGTGGGTAGGAGTGGGAGGAAGAGATGGCTGAGGGATAGGGAGGGAATATGAAGGAGCATGAGGGTGGGGAAGGGGAAGCACATTTTGATTTATGAATGTGAGAGTAAATATATTTTTGGAGGGAAGAACCTTCTTTTAACCATTTCACTTTCCTATTTGGATGCCATTTTGAGCATACTGCAGGGGCTGGAGAAAACCAAGTAAACAGAGGATTAGGGGCGCTGCATAAAGATGGGCACATCTGCCTTCCACAACACAAGATATGGTACCTGGGGAAAAAGTTCCAAATCCCCCTAAATAGGCAGTAGTAATGGGATACTATTTAATACTTAAAAAGGTTCCTGCTACAACCCTTCACTCTAAATCTGTGGCTACTTCTTAGATGGTACCTGCAGAGGCACATCCAGGTGGGTCTGTGTCTGTCGATAAGATCTGAAGAGATATTGACTGTCCAGAAATTCCTCCTGGTCAGGGTCAGTGGTTTTCAATGTGGTTTTCAAAAACATATTTGCCTGATTGTGGGCTGTAGCCAAACAAATTTGGGGTTTTTTTAGTGGCCTATCAGGCAAAAATCCAATCCAGCTCCTCATAGTACACTCACGGTCTGAGAGCATTACCGGACATCTTGGTTTTTCATCTTTGGCACATGAAATCTTATAATGATATAACTCATTCTGCCGTGGCTATGCCTCTTCCAAAATGGATTAATTATAGCATGATAAGAGGCCAGATAAGATCATTTATAAGTGGGAGCAAGAGAGTTTATGTTGAAAAAATAAATGTAACAAGAAGCCCCTTTCCTGGTCTATGAGTTGTATCAATTTAATTATTTCAGTGAAAAAAAATAATTCCATAACCAAAATAATTAAATCAAGTGCAAAACTGCAGACCAGGCCTCACTCTATAGCGCTACCTAATGTGCAGTGTGTCACTACTTCAGAGCTTGATAGGAAAATGCAGTGTCTCCATGCTCGACTAAACCCTAGGTAGCAAATCCATTTCTCCTCCCCACTGCTTCTCTCACTTTCTTTGGGCTTAAACTTCTGCAGTATAAATCCTATGATGCCTCAAAGACTTTTAGGAAAAGCTAGAGACCAGCTTCCACCCGTAAGAACTGACTGCCATCCTTTTGTATTTTCAAGACAGTCTTCCCAAAGAAATGGGCTTAGAAATTTACAAATGGGTCCCAGTAACATTCCATCAGATCCCTGTGACTTAAAAATAAATCAAACCTGACATTTATTTTAATCCAGCAGTAGCATGAAGGCCCTTTTAAATATTTTTTAAAGAAATGGAAAAGGCAGACTATACCATCATCTTCTTTCCATTCATTAAAAAAGAATATATTATGGTATTTGCCTGTTGGTAAGAGAGTGTTGAGGGAAAAAACTTTAATTCAAAACTCCACCATAGTGGATTTGAATACAAGCCCACTGAAATGAATGGAGATGCACCTGCTTATTGCTGGGTTAATTTCCATGGCATTTCACCCACTTGCATCACACATGGATTTGAACCACTGTGTCCAGAACTGGTATGTGCTCATGTATATTTTGAAGGGGATACGAGGAGTGTCAGGAGCCATAATTAGCTTGCTTACTTGCTAGTTAACCCAGTGCTGGATTAAGGGGCCCCAGAGTCCTGGGCTGCCCACTTTCATGGTCCCCCTCCCCCCACTACCCTCAGGCCAGTTTGGGGGCAAGGTGGGGCAGCGCTCAGGTACGCCATCCCAGGGACCACATGGCAGTCCCGCCAACCATGGGGATGGTACTTGGTCCTGTAGGGGGCCTAGCCAGCCGGCGCTGTGAGGGCTGGAGTTCTGGGGCCAGAGGCCCTGGTGTATGGTGCTCCCACCCTGTCTGCAGACTGCTTGGTCTACCCCAGGGGGCAGGGCCAATTGGTGCACAGTGCAGCCTCCAGTGGTCACAGCACTCCAGGGCCAGGGGTGCTGTCAGGTCACAACACTGGGGCCCCCAGGGTCCAACCAGGCCTGCCTGAGCCGCAGGGGCCCCATTGCAAGGCCCCAACAGTGCTCCTGGCCCTGGAGCACCACCACCAGAGGTCGCACTGTGCTCCAGCCAGCCCACTCCCCACCCCTGGAACACCCTGGACCAGTCTGGGGGCAGGACAAGCATGCCATGCACTGCAGCTGTTGTCCCCAGGGCCCTGGACCCCCCAGCACCATCCGTGCTCCTCCCAGCACCCCCAGGATGGGCTAGTGCTGTGCCAGCCTGAGTGGGGCTAGATTTTGCAGGTTGGCAGGGGCCCGGGGCCCCCTTTGGCCCAGGGCCAGGGGCTGAAGGCCCTAAAGCCCTTGCCTTGATCCGGCCTTGAGTTAACCCCTGGGCAGTCTAATGAGTTCAGAGACCAGCTGAGCCACCTGCTTGGCCAAACTGCTTAACTGGGAGACATGCTCTTAAGATCATCAGAAGGAAGGTACTAGCTACTTAAAGCATTTACCTCTAGCTGTGTTCCTGTAACCTTCGGGTGGGCTAAATTCACTTAATTGCCCCTCTCCAGTGCCTCACAGAAATCAATCCCAATCCCTGTGGGGAAAGCAGCTGGAGACCCAGGATCCAGTCTGTACAGGACTCACGGCGAAGCTTGCTCAGAGCTCCACTCACACATTAAAATACTACTAAAAACAAACATAACAATGAACTTTATTAACTACTAACTAAATGAACCTTATCCTAAGAAAACAAACTACAATTAACCAAGAACAATCCCTTGCATGAAAGATACCCAAGAGTCCCAAAGTCTGTGTGGAGTTCACCCAACTCTCAGCTACAGTCTCTGTTCCAGTGTGGAAGCTTGAGTGGCAAGAAATAGCTGTCCTCTTCTTTCTTTGCTGGGATCCTCTGTAGCATTACATTCAGGCTTTCTCTTCTCCTCTGCAACCAGCCCTCAGTCCCATATGCATGTCTGCAAGGTCTGGTGCAAATAACTCCTTTACATGGAGAAAACATCTTGTTCACTCCTGGCTCAGCTCCTCTCCAGAACACTGAGCACATGGTCTCCTTTCAAGGCAGCTCCTGCCTGCTGTCTGCTCAGGCTGCTGCTCTCCAGTCATCTGACTGACAACCTCACATCACACCAGCAGGGTACACTGTGGAGCATGCTCAAATTGCTACCACACCCTGCCTCTGGAAGTTTCCAGTTGTGGGTCACTAATCTGCCCAACAACAGTAACCCACCCTCAGCAGGTCTCTCAAGAGATAGCCTTTTCAGGCATATGGGTTACATTCCCTTCTGCTCCTGCATTGTTCTAGCTCGGATCCAGCTCTGCTTTTTGCCTTCCCTGACTGCAGTAATCTGGTTTGGATCTTCTTTTCCACATCTTGACTCTGGTTTGACCTTTGGCTCTGGCATTCAGCCCCTGATTCAAGTTCTGATCCTTGGTTACATTTCCCTGTGCCTGATTCCTTCTCTGGTAACTAGGCCGCTTGGTCCCTAACAAGGGGAGTGGTTGGACGGTTACAGTTAAACAGAGGAAACCTAACTGAATTATAGCCAGAGTCAGAATGAAAGGGAGGATTGATGCGATTTCCCCAAGAAGCTTATGATTTTAATTGTTTCCAAGCCTTCGATCAGCATGAGGCACCTCATGTCACAGCAATCGTCTTTGCTAGGGGTAGCGCATATCCCTGACTCACAGTGGGCTATGAGCAAATTAACCTGATATTTAAAATGTTTCCAGTCCAGACGTGGATACACATTATCTGGAGGCTCCATCTGGCCTCAGGTGTGGCAATGTTGCCTGAACTGGCTCTGCAAGGTAAACAGAGTGTGGTAATGTATTTAGCAACTGATAATGCAGCAACGTACAGAGGAGGAAACACATTCCTTGGCTATGAAGTTACTGAATAATTTGATCCAGGGAATAGGCAATTTAGAAGGAATGAATTTTCCTGGTTTCTTCTCCCACTGAACTGATTTGTCATACAATGTGATGCCTATAATCAAGAATTATCCTCCATTGTACCGGTGAAGTAGTCCCCAAACTGAAAAGAAAGCAAATAAACAAAAAGTGAAGTGTAAATAGTGGCATGAAATTGCTGTTTTATTGTTCTGAAGGTACTTGACCACCAAATGAAGTTCTTACTATAAGTAGTGACTGCTTCCAAGAGTAAACACTGGGGCAGACCCTAAAATGTTTTGAGTAACACACACAAAGTTTGAATTTGTCTGATTTTTTTTTACATTTTTAAAAAAGCTACACTACAGTGACTATTGATCTCCTAAACTGAATTATACACCATTCAACAATTAAAACAATAGTAATAATATGAATTCATTTTTCAGATCTCTTGGAACCCTATATGCAAATTCTGACCATGTTCTTAAAAAATAGAGGTTCCAGTATGTTGAGGGAGTGGAAGAACCTTCAAATGCTGAGCTGCAGCTGAATGAAAGGAAAGCACACTTATTTTCCATTTTTCAGTATTTGGGATGGAAATATTATTATAATCAATATTTTTCAAAAGTACAAGGAGAAGATATTTCTACCCTGCTCTGGATATTGCATACACTGCATAAAAGGTCCTTTGTTTATTATTTGTTGGACTTTGACTTTATCACTGACATTAACAACTGCCTGTGCTTACAACCCAAGCCAGGCAGTTTCAGTTTCCTAAAACATTTCTATTTCTACCTCTTGTTCCCTCCGAAGAGAGGCCCATAACAACTTTTCTTTTAGGCTGGTGGAGTTAATAAGCCACCCTCTACAGTGAGTCAGCAGAATTTACTCAAGAGTTTTATTTATACAGAGTCCTCTGAACTTGGATTTATAGAGCATGTCACCAAAAAAGGTTTGTAGTTCTTGCTAGCTTGTTAGAGAAAAAAAAATAATACAGTTGTAATAAAAACCATGTTACACAAACATCCTTAGTGTCAGGTTTTCCAATCTCAAAGAGAAAAAAACATGGCCTCCGTTTAGATGATATTTCTTTCAGATGAAGGGAAACAATAAAGATGGAAACTTTGTTTGTGCTGTGAGAGCTGTATTCTGCATCTGAATTAAAATACAAAATGCCAGGTGCTGGACATTTAAAGGTGTAGCATGCAGAAGCTAGAACTGGCAGGCAAACCTTTCCCCCTCTGCCAACAAACTAATAGTTTTTATAAAAAATGTTTACATTTTTGTTGACAACTGAAAAATGCAGGATGTTTGATATTTCAGTGAAATCTTGTTTTTCTAAAACTGATTTTTTTCCCTTTCCAATAAATTCCTGTGTTGTCCAAAAGTAATTCGCCATCCAAAAAAAAACAAAAAAGGCAAATTTTCTGACCAGTTCATTCGGCTATTGCTTTTCTTAGGGGCTCTAAGAGGGAGGGTCCCAAAGATAAGGCTGCAACCCAACCCGTCTACATTGCAATGAAAAAGTCCCTTAGCCCAAAGCCTTAGTCAGAGGACATAAACTAGTTGTGATTTTTAACTGCAGTATAGACAGCCTTAGTAAGATAGTTACATAAACCTATTGGAAGATGCCTGTGTCTCCTATTGCATTCAGTGGAAATGTGGGTAGGCATGATCCACACAGAGGTCCACTGCACCACTGGAGCCTTAGCTACTAAAAGGGCACTGTATATGTATTCAGAAAACCAGCACAAGCGACAGCATTTAAAGTGAAGTTGTGACGGGGAGTCTTTCCTTGCCTCTACTGAAGCTTGTTCCTGTATTTGTCTAACTTCAGTCTGTTCTCAGGCTCCCAAGAGTGCCCACCCCAAATTAATCAGGACTCTCCTATGACCTGGGTTACACAGGAGGTCAGACTAGATAATCACTGTAGTCCCTTTTGGCCTAATAATCTATTAAAGTCTCAGGTGATGCTGCATCTAGGGATGATTTAAGTGTAAATACAACATTAAATAGACTAAAAAGTTGACGAGCAGCTTTGATCTCCAGTCTTGTCTGAAATCACTTTCAGTAGAGGGAACATTATCTTCACTTAACACATTTCTTTCAAAGGGAGAACCTTGTGGGAGGGTGCAGGAAGATGGCAGAGGGGGCTCAGCTGAAGGGACCACATCAGGATTTTTATTTCCAAAGGCAGGTATTGTAGGGTGGACAGGGATCATTCCTCTCACCTACTGCTCAATTGTCTTTCCTACATTAGCATGTATTTCTGGCTCATAAAGATACCTTGGAACAGGGCCGGCCCAAGGGTTTTTGGGGCCCTCAGCGAACTATGACTTTGGCACCCCCATTAGAGGGCCATACTTTCATTTATAAGAGAGAACATTTTAATATTTTTTTAACAGAGAAAAAAATTCACTCCTGTTGCCCCTTAAAGCCTGGTGCCGTAGGTGACTGCCTAGTTCACCTATATGGTCCGGCGGGCCCTGCCTAGGAAGCAGAGCAGCTTTTCGTCTTTCAGATGCCCACAGCTGTACGAGAGGGAAGGGAATAAGCTTTCTGGGGTGTGTGAATAGGAACCCCTTATCCCCCCCCAATCCTCTTCTGCTCCTCTCCCCAGACTTCATCCTCCACTTGTCCAAATGACTCGTTTTCACAGTGGAAAAGCCACACTGTCCAAAGAGCAGGAATGAGCCGCAGCCCCCATTCTCCAACAGGCCACACGAGAGAGCACTAGTTCTGCATCCTGCACCGCACAGCTCGGGGGGGGGGGGGCTGTCTCTTTAAGGAGCTGCAGCCCAGTGCTGCCCCCTGCAGGTCCAGCCGCAGCACTTCTTCCCGGGCTGGCTAGGCCGGGCTGCTCGCGGCTGCTGCAATCACAGTGGGTCGGGGGCGAGCGGCCCAACAGCTTGCAATCACCAGCTCCGCTTCGGGCAGCCCTCGGCGGCGCAGCAGCCTGGTGCAGCCCCGGAGTGGGTGTGTCCTCGGTCGCCCACCCTCTTGCTCAGGCTGGGGGTGGAGGGAGGAGGAGGAGGAACCGGCAGCGGCAGGAGGAAGTAGAGGCGGCTCGGAATAGCGGGCAAATGGAGACGTGAACGGCGGGGAAGGAATCGAGCTGGTCTCAGGACCCTCCTGTGCAGCCTGGGGCAGGGGCTAGCGGGGGCCCGGCTGCTCCATTCGCGCCCGGCCGGAGGAGGAGGAGGAGGATTTTTGAAGGTGGGAGCTTCCCTCTTTCCCTCCCAGCCTCGCTGCTCTGCCTTGCCTTGGAGGGCCTGCGAGGGGATTGCACATAAGTTGTAGCTGCTCAGAGAGCCTCGATCCTGCCCAGCCCGGTGTCTGTCGGGGGAACATTGCCGGCGGCGTCCGAGGCAGCATCTGATTATTTTGTGGCAAGTCCCCGCTTGAAAAGCTAAGTGCCTAGGAAATATTAAAGCCCCCACCGTCGGATTCGCCTCTCTCCGAGTTCCTGGCACCCGGGAAACTGAATGATCTCTCTCTAGAGACGTCTTTTTGGGGGAGGGAGCGCCTCAGCCCCCAGCTGCTGCCAGTAAATTTCGTCCTTTTAAAGATTGAAGTAATTCACCTCCCTGGAGTGGAAGGGAAGATGCAGACCTTTCTGAAAGGGAAAAGAGTTGGTTATTGGCTGAGTGAAAAGAAGATCAAGAAGCTGAATTTCCAGGCCTTTGCAGAGCTCTGCAGGTAAGGAACGAATCCCGGCGAGCTCTAATCGGGGGCGGAGGTGGGGGATCTGCCCCTCTGTTTCGCTAGACCTTGACGCTGTCTCTCCCCGCTCAAGCACATTTGATTATTGGGGGCCTTCAGCCGCATCTCTAGTTATCAAATTAACATGCAATTCTAATATAATGTAATATAGGTTAAGACCTGGGTAACTGCTGTTTGGAAATGGAGTCATAAATTGTAACAGCTTGTGTCTAGGATTGTCCAGAAAGCAATGCCTGACATGGTGGTGAAGTGAGAGCATCTTATTTATTTGAGGTTCCCTTGTGGGCAGGGGGAGAAATGAAGTTTGGTAACCATGGTGTATGAAGTTGGCCTTTACTGTGACCTCTGTAGGGAGGTTTTTGCTAAAGGTGTTTATCATTTCCTCTGAATTGCCTGCAAGGAGTAAGAAATCCTAAACTGTCCACAGTGTCAGTTTCCACTAGGCTGGAAGAGCAGGTAAGTAGCCTGGCAGAGTGGAACTGATACCCAGGTGAGGTAGCCATGTACTATTCTTATGGGGAAGAGGGAGGAGAGGTGTACCTTGACAGGCTTCCTGGCAGGTTGTATGTATGACTTCCACCTGCCCACTCAGCATCCCGTGACCCCAAATATGGTTTTCTGAAGTCTCTCTGCTTCTCCTTTTCATATGTATGGTGCTAATAAGAAGTCTTTCTTTAATGGGGCTGTATGTTGCAAATTTCTGAGAAACTCAAGTTTGAACAGTGGTTTTGTGTGTGTGTATGTGCAGATGACATACAGTCATGTTCTGTGACTTTCATATTATTTGCACATCTCTCCTTGAGCTTTCTTGTTTTCATGATAAAATAATCCCAGTCAGACTCTGTTAAGAAGTTGGTGGAACTTAAAAGAGGGGCATGGCTTCTGTTCATAAATTCCAAGGGGGTGGCTGGTTAATTTTCTTGGTATAATACCAGAATATTGGGGGTTAGTATGTATTCAGCCCCTACATAAGGTTTTATTATTCCAGGGATGCTTAGGGGATTTCTGCATTGGTGTAAATGCATGTATCCTCCTCCATTAGTGGGATTTTTTAGTACAGGTTGCTCTTGTATTTATTCAACTACCGTCGCATGCAGTTACAAGGACACATGCTGTACTGCCTAACAGATTTTGTTAATAATTTGATTCCATAAGTGAACTAACAGTAAATGTCAGGTAAAGTTTTCAACTAGACAGCAAATGTAAACTCTGAGTTCATTAATAGACTTCCCAATTTAAAATAACGCTCATTTAGCTACTGTTCATAAACCCACTCCATTTACACAACAGCATTTAAAAATTTTGGTGACATCTAACACGAAAGGCATAGTGACTGACATCTTTCTATTTTCTTAAAGTTATGATTAAGGAATGTTCCAAAGGGGTAGCTGTGTTAGTCCAGGTCAGCAAAACAAACAAGGAGTCCTGTGGCACTTTTAAAGACTAACAAATTTATTTATCACATGAGCTTTCATAGGAGAAAATCCCACTTCGTCAGATGCTTTGAAGAAGCTCTGATGAAATGGGATCTCTCCCATGAATGCTCACATGATAAATAAATTTGTTAGTCTTTAAAAGTGCCACAGGACTCCTTGTTTGAATAAGGAATGTTCACCCCAGGTTTTTTATATAAAGCTGAAGGGGAAAATAGAAAAGCAGTTTAACCAAATAACAGAAAAGTGGCACATCAGTTTGTGTTCTGATCACTTTGTATCCCAACTGGTAAAATTCCCCGAAATAAGATCTTTGGTAAATTTAGTGTATATAAATAGATCACAAGTTCCAATTATATATACAATTTTTTTCTCCTGTTTTGGTCATGCAAAGAAAGTCTTTTATTATGCCTTAGACCTGCCTTACAGACTTTCTGGTTCATTTTGATGCAATTCAAGACTATCTTAAAGTCTAAATTACACTTTTCCCATGCTCATAAAGGGATCTTATGGTTCGTGTACACCAGATTTCATAATGAGCTATCATGTGGGACTCTAAACAAACATAGATTCCAGTGAACTATTTCTTTGGGCCTTGTATCCAGCATTCTGAGACTTCTGTGTAAGAATCCAAGTTTCTTCTGCTCTTCCCACCCAATCTTGTTTCATTTTCCCAGATAGCACACTTGTATTATGTAACACTGCTCTACAATTTCCACACTTACTGCACAATTATGTTAATGAGTGTTACAAGAACCAAAGTGAAAATAGGCCCTTAGTGTGTGTGTCTTTCTCTCTCTCCAGCTGATGAAAGGAGGTAGTTTAACTAAACTGGTTTTAAAAATGGGTTCATCTGTTTTTTTGCCTTATCTGAACTAGTGCTCCGACTCATTTTAAAACCAGCTGATATTTCTGGATACATTTCCCCACTTTAGACAAGACTTAAGAGAGGAAGGATGGCTCAGTGAATAAGATGTTATGCTGTGAATTGAGAAATCTACATTCTATTCCCTGTTCCACCACAAACTTCCCATGTGACTTTTGGGCGAGTCACATAGTCTCTCTGTGCTTTCATTCTCTGTCTGTGAAATGGAGGTAGCAATAGTGTTATACCTCACAGGGTATTGAGGAAATACACAATAAAAGATGATGGTGTTCTTGGATACTGTGGTAATGGAGTCCCTTTCAGTATTACAGATAGATACGAGCCTGATCCTGAGATAAGTTCCAGGTGCTCAGGACTGACTGAAATTAATGGAGAGTTCCAGGCCTCAGAGGACTTTTTTCCCAAAGAAGATGAAGGCCGATTTGGTCTGTCTAGCATCAGAAATTGAGCCACACATCCAGGGCAGTAAAGACACCAAAGTGGAGAGAATGTAATAGCAAATTAGCTGTGCATCTGCCTGAGGGTGTACTCCGCGTCGTGGCAGATCGTGTAGTTATTCTGCACGTCAAGTCACATTTGTACATTTCAGTGTCCTGGTGATTAGTGTAAGAGTGTGTGGTGCTGCTGTTGTCTTCCCACAAAAGAAGAAAGTGGATGAGAGTTGTGCTTCTCATATGTAACTCTGAGAATTAATTTCTCCGTTTCCACCAAAGTGAGAACATAGAAATGAGGGATTCAACAGACGCTCCACTTGCTGAGCGCCAGTTGCCACAATCTCTTGTATGAACAAACCAAACTGCCTTCCTGCTAAGAACTCTGCATAACAATCAGTCACCAACTGAAAAACATGAAAAAGTGAAGGCACTAGATCCTGTTTGGAGCCTCTAGGTGCTACTGTTAATACAAATAATAAGTCTCCCATCCATGAATATTCAATTAGTGTAGACAATGGTTCTGTTGGGTCAGTGAAGGAACACTTTTTTTTTCCCTATAGAAAACCAGATGGATAAGGTTTCGTTACTAGGATTTCATACAAAGGAGACATTCTTTTCATTATCTTGAATGTTTGAGTAAGTCCTCTTACAGTGCATGTGTCATTTGTACTTAAGGCCATAGAAACTAGTTTCACAGGTCATCTAGCATGTTTTTGTTGCTTTAGGGTAAGAATATTTTTAGACTGTTAGGAAATAACAGTGGTGAATGAGAGCATTGCACACACACATCCCCTCCACCCCCCCCTCCCCCCAAATTCCCTGTATCTGTTCTTATTTTTATTTTTTATTTTCAGGTAAATGATCTGTGTGAATCCAGCTGGCCCCTGTTTTCTTAAGGCACAATTACCCTTTCTATCCAGTTCTTACAGCCTGGCTTCAGTGATCTACAGAATTGAGCTGCCCTTTGTGCAGTTAAATCTCCCTAATAACATTTTATAAGCTACCAATCTTAGTAAATCAGCCTCATAAAACAGGGGGTAAACATTACTGTCCATGTTATAGATTGATGTGTGTGGTGTTTTTTCTGCTCTGAACTTTATTCACGTGTCCTTTGCTCATTGGACTAGGCCCAAGAAGCCGAATATGGGATTTGATACAGAGATTTAGGAATAATTCTGATCCAAAAACATTAAATTAAGCAGTTTCTTTATATAACAAACCATTAACTATATTGCATATTTTTCCAGGAAGAACTCGGGATTTTCTTTAACCTCCGCTACCCATAAAACACTAAATGCTACTTTTGTTAAATGCATGGCTTGTGCCAGTTGGCTTTAAAGGCTGTAGAAACTACAAAAATTAAACATAGATGTGCTGATCAATAGCTCCCATTGTTGCTTATACTGGTGTGCGATGTTATATCATGAGAATACCATGGCAATGGTGGGGGAGGGGAGTTAGCGTCTTTGTCTAACTCAGGAATAGCTGCAAGCAATCAGGTGTTAGAAATTATACTGGATAGGCATGGACTGCTGATAACCTTTTGGAAAGAGTGGGGGGTTCAGTGTGCCTTCAGGGATCTTTGCTTCTTCAAACCTCTGGAAACCACTGTGAACACTGGCCACAGGGAAGTGAGGGAATCATCTTCCTTCACTCCAAAGAAAGTTTGCTACATTCTAGAGTCCTAACTTCTCTTTGAGATCACAAAGCGCAGCCACTAGGCTGCAGGAGAGGTTCAAACAATCAATATTTTCGTTGCATGCCTGTGTTTAGTGGACTAAGTCATTTACCTTGTAGTAAGGAGTCAAGAGTCCTTTTGCTGCTCCATCTTTTTTTCAGAAAGCAGTTTGTTTTGGACTGAAGTGCAGTAGGAAACAATAATAAAGCTGGCCTCTCTCTACTGCAGAAGGTTCCTGAAAAGTAGTTCCTAGTATGTGCGTATGACAGTTCCTGTCTCTCTGCTTCCAATTTTGTTGGGTCCTTACTCATTCAGAAACTGCCACTCTTGACTTTGGGGAGGGAAGATCCAGGGATTAAATGTAAGCAATTTTTTCTAAAACCCAGGTTTGATGTGAGGTGGGATTTTAGACTTGTTGTAGTTACAACCCCAGAAAGTTGTGTTTGAACTGCTTTAATGTACCACATTAGGGGAATAAAGATTGATATTGTACAGCCTGTGATACAGTCCAGATAACATTCTGTTCATCAGAACACTTGACAGTTTCCTTTAAGATGACACTGAACAAATCCTAATGAAACAATGGAGCAAGGCATCTGAAATGCAGTGGTAGAAAAAATAAGCACCTGCAGTATTGCAATGTGAAACAAACACTCTTCTATTGGTGCATTTTTCTTCCTTCCCCTTTTTTCATTCATAAATTCAGTAATTCACAAACAATGGTTCTGTTAGTCTGGCTGGAATTTAGCTTTATTCAGAAATAATTTTGCCCTCTACCTGATCAGATGGATTTGCATCTAACATTTTTATACAAACTTTAGCTAGTTTTCAGAGCACCCAAGATAGTAAGTAGTAGTATCCCCATTTTACAGCAGAGGAAAACATATTAAAGTGTGTTGTGGTTTGCTTGTGTGTCTCAAAACGACAATTTTAGATTTCCATTTTTGAGGTTTCTGTAGCTTCAGGTTCAATTTGCTCATCTTGCAAGTTAAAAGATGTTTATTCCTCCTCTGGGATATGAAAGTCGACTGAATCTTGATTGGTGTGAGAACACTGGTGGTAATGGTTCTGCATTTAGAACTGAAGGAATGATTCCCATGAAATGAGTCAAAATAGAACCCAGCTTGCTTTCCCATAGCGACATTTGGCTTTGTAGGGGTAGCCGGTTTATTGAGATCACCAAAATTGTCAGCTGTGATTTTTGAAGGCCTCATCTATAAAGTGAGAAGGTGTCATTTTTCTGGTCATAACAGCACATTTAACTGAGTCACTGACAAAGCCAGATCTAAAGCTTGGAAGCAGAGTCAACTCTCACAAAGGTGCTGAATTTCACCCTAGGAAGGACAAGCTGGAATGATGGTTTGATCTTTCTTGATGTAGTGCTGCATAGTTAAGAATATCACTTGCTCCATGCTGACTGAGAGCTCTATGATGGTAACTTGAAAGACCTCAGAGAACTGGGAGGTTTCTACATTTTATTACAGACATTGCAAGTTCTTGTTTCTCTTGTTCAGCAAGAAAGCTCCTCCCACTATTTTCCAAACACAGTAGTTCTGCATGCTCATCCTGGTCCTGTTCTCTATGCATTCTCTTATGGCACTGAAACTCTCCTGCTCCAGTTGGCAAATGAAAGTGTTTGGAGCAGGTGGGGTCAGTGGCTGGAGGGTAGGAGCACATGGCCTTCAGTCGTTAATTTCCAATGGAATGTGCTTAAGAACTCTTGTCTCCCTCACCTTTGCTCAATCTATTACACCAGTGGTGGCCAAACTTATTGACCCGCTGAGCTGCATAAGATAATCATTAGACATTCGAGAACCTCAAGACATGCAGGACCTTTAGACGTGCATTTTAAAAAATATTAACACCTTCCTTATTCTTTCATGGCTAACTGTTGTTAGAGCTAGAGGCCTTGTGATCTCCATCCTGGTCATAAGTCTTTAGAAATCCGGTTGATACGTTGTCAAGATGATACGGAGGAGTTCGGTCAGGTATTGTGTAGTCCTTACAAATGAGTGTTTTGATTTTTACAACTTTATCATGGAGTACAGCGGTTCATAGCAGTGGCTGTGCTGAAAATTGAAATGAGTCATATGCTAGTCTTCTAGAATTGAGGATGCTTCATTCCTGGTACTTGCTTCCAAAACTCAGTTGTAGACTGTGATTTATGCATCATTTTTAGAGCTTGGTCCTCCTGGAGTTCCAGTAGGTCCATTTTTTTTCAGTAGATGTTTCCGTAATCATGGAATCGGTAAGCCAACGTAAATCACATCAACCATGAATGGGTTTAAAAGAAAGGCGAAGCAGGATCTCAGCTTCTATAAGTTTTCAAACCTAGTCTGAAAGTCATCAAGCAGTCCTTGTAATGCTGATCTACTTGGATTTCAGGGAATGTGTTTACCTTACTCTTGATATGGGGAAAGTGGTGGAAGTTTCTTGCCACCGTCTCTCTGCAGAAGCTTTAACTTGGTTTAGATGTTGAAGTCTGTCTGAGTAAGGTGAGCAATAATCTTATCCTTCCCTTCAAGTGCCATGTTGAGAGTTTAGTGAGGCTGCATAATATCAGTAAAAACAACAGATCCTGGATCCATTGCTCATCTTCTAGTTGTGGATAGGACTTTTCCTTTTCTTCAAGAAAAGCTTTGGTAGGCTTCAGTAGTGCCTCAAACCGGTTTAAGACATTGTGGGTTGATAATGACCTCACAATATAGTAGAAAGTGATGTCGTTAGGTCTGTCTTCAAGATCCAGCTCTTTGATTACATTTTTGAACTATCAATGAATCTTCCTATTCGAGTGGGTAAAATTGACAGTCTAGGACTGTCTTCATTACATTCTTGAAATATCTGCCTGGTGGATGTTCTTGATGGATGCTGCAATGAACAGGGAGAAACTCCAGAAATTTGGGATTGCTTTTCAAGAGTCCAATAAAGCCTACTTCCCCCCACCATTGCGGGATTATCCCATAGTATATCGGCATTTGTCAAGTGCATTGTTTACTTCAACATTGTGGGTTCTTTCTTTTAGCGCCACTAAGGCCAACATTTCTTCTTTCAGAATTACATCTGTGGAAACACAGCGTACAAATGTTGCTATTTGTTGTTTATCTTTTATATCTTTAGATTTGTCAACAGCTAGGCTGAATGCAAGAGAATTCTTTAGTTTTGTTTTTCATCTTGCTTGCAACATCAGCACTGATCTGAGATGTGCCTCCCTGTAGAGGTGCAAAATTGGAATTTGCTTTATTAGTCATTGAAGTTTTGTGTTACTTGAATCTAAAATTGCAACCCCTTCTGCAGTATCCTTAACAAATTCTCCATCACAATCTGGACCTTTAACATGAGCAATATTCCATAACAATACTATCTTCAGTCTTTGTCAGATTCCTTACTGAACACCCAAAGAGTAACTTTTGACTGTTTAGTTATGATTTAAATGCGGCTAGCTTTTTTCCCTTTTAATTCTGATTCAGGAGGATATTCAGAGGAAAACGTTATTGGGATTTGGTTTGTAGTGACATTTCAATTTGCTTGCCTTGTACTGAGTAAGCAATGTCTTGCAGATAAGGCACCGGGGATTCCCATCTTTAACAGTGAATGCAAAAATCTTCGTCCCCTTCTGCTCAAAACTTTGGTTTTCTTCATACTTTCATTTGAAGATGTCATTGTCATCCACAAAGTTAATATAGGTTAACACTGAAATCTGACTGTTCGAATGTGACTGATTACCAATAAATACTCTGTGTTCTGTAAAACACAGGGAGCTCACGAGCACATAAGGTCTGCACAACACAATGTCTGAATGCAGAATGATGCAGTTTCCTGATGTGATGCCCAGGTGCGAATTTCTCTTGGTCTTGTTCTTTGCCAATCAGACTGAAGTGGGGGAGGGGGGGATGAGTGCAGGGCATCTGCCCGGTGGTGCAGAGATAGGTTTGGGGGTTTCCACCCTGAGCCCCAACAGGTGCATCCTGTGGAGTTGAAGCTCTGAGCTTCTCCCCCACCCCTAGGCTGGTAGGTGGAGGATGGGGGTGGGGTGGGGTGGAATAACAGGGGCTCTGCCAACCACACTTTAACTGTAGAAGAACTGTGCTGGGGCTACCCCTGTATTAGATGCTGCTGCATCTATGCTTGGGGTAGTGGGGTGGAGGAGAAGACAAGGTGGGTCCCAAATGCTATCTGGCTAAAAGTCACTATTTTAAAGAGGCTTTACTTCTGACATTTGGGTGCTAAGCAGCAAGAGTATCCCTTTTAACATAGGTACGAGCAAAAGTTTTTCTCCAGTCCGGAAAAGACTTGTTTAAATGTCATTTTCCTGGTGAAAGTCTCCTCGTTAAATATGTGCAGAGCATCTTGAAGATGCAAGAATCTTACCGTGGAACAGTCAAGACCAGAAGCTTTTTCTCTATGGATTAATTTCACTCCATATGGAGCCCTTTGGACTTTGATGAGCAAAGATGATGATAATTTGAAACCTATGTTACAATCCAGTTTAGGGAGTTAAAGTAGAAGGTGTATATGCACTGATTAGACAACCTTCCCTCTTCTTTCTCTCCCCGAAAAGTGCTAGAATGGAGCAGTCAATGAGGTTGTAATATTTATTTACACTGTGTTCCTGTATCTTCTGTGGAAACAGGATTTGGCAACATCACATTGTTTCATCTTTCATGTGATTTTTATGTTGGATCATAATTCCCCTGACACTTACAAACACCCTTGAAATTAATGAGATTGGGGGAGAAGGGTAGGAAATGAACTACCACAGCTTTGATTTGGGGCCATGATTGCATACGGTCTTTTAAGGCTTAAACTACTCTCTGGGGAGATTTGGATGTATCATTCCTGTTAATTTCCAATGGAAATGGGGTCTCCACATCCCCATAGGTGGCTTTGAAGATTCTGTCTGGTATCCACAAATGCTTATCCTGAAATATATTCAATAATTTAATTAGTCTTTATATTGAAGATGTAGTTATTTTTCCTCTCAAAAAGCTGTAATCAGTTTTTAGAAGTCACTAGTGCCTAACATTCCCCACTTGTGCTGCCTGTTATTTAACAAGCACTGCAATGGCAGAGTATATTGAAAATTGAATGATTTAGTGAACTATCCTTGGCAGCAATTGGTCAGCAAGCTAAGGCTGTGCAGCAGTGGGATTAGGTGTGCATGGATAGTGTGACGGGTCCATTATAGTCTGAAAACTAAAGGTTAGCATGTATTAAACCTCCCTGTATCCAATGCAGCTAGAACTAATAGTTAGCATGTTTCACTCAAGGATTTTAAACTGCCTTACATATTTTGAAGTAATCTTTACAGTATAAATATTGTGCCTGGTTGGGGGAAGAGACAGGACTGAGACACAGAAGTTGAGTCCAGGACACAGTGTAATTTAGGGCTTTTCTACATGGAGCAGCAATGCGCAGTAGGGAGGATGTAATTACTAAACCACACCGATTGGTCCGTGCTGGTGTGTATTAAAAGTTCTGTAGAGTGCTTTAATATAATATAACGACATTACTTAAAAGTGTAGTAGGGAACTTATAGTGTTCACTAGCAGGCTCTACATGGATTAGTTAGTGTGCGAACATGTTTAACATGTTTTAGAAGTCACACCCCATCAAATTGTACTGCCACGCTGTATAGACAAACCCTTAATAGCAAAGCTGGGAATGAAACCCAGCTTTTCTGTCTTCCATTTATGTATTTTTATTTTTTTCTCAGCAGAACACCAACTTCCCCTCTTATGTATACCCAGTGTTTGTGAATTTACAGTACGTACATGTAAACATACGTGCAGTTAGTAAAACAAAAGGCTTCAAACATCTGAAAGATGTAAGGTGTAATCCTAGCTCCACTGAAATCAGTGGGGTTTAGTCATTTCCAGTGAAGCTGGTATTTCACTCCAGGATGTGTCTTGCTTAACTTCACGTTGTTTCAATATTTCACTCATACCGTTTGCAGGGGAAACTCTAACTAGTATTGATCCTGTAAAGTTTTCTATGTACTGTTGGGGATGAAGAGGCTGGAAAAGTCCTTTAAAATAGTTGGTAAGCTGCTTCACCCTTAGAAAACATTCCTTAAAAATACTAATTTGCCACCTTTGTGTTGCTTAAAACTTGTATTCTGTCATGGTGGGTAGAGGAAGGAAAATAGTTTGGAAGCTTCTTGAGAGTTCAGCATATTGTCGAAACTGTTGCATTCAAATATATAATAATGTTTAATGACTACTCCCCGTCTAACCTTACTATCGGTATCTGCAAGTTGAGATTATTAGTTAATAGTTAACAGAGTGAAAGGGTGTGTGTGATGATTTATGGGATTGGACAGAAATAACAGCATCATAAGGGTTCATTTGTAATTGGCCACCCTCATCCTAACCACCATGATGAAGAGTTTCTTGTCTCACTGTGCCACTCCTAAACGACTTCTCCAGTTACAAGAGCTGATAGCATAGTTCAGCTCATTCTTTATCTTGTCAGCATGGTTTCATTATAAAGGGACAAGTGTTCAGATCAGGAGGTCGTGGTATATAATCAGCTTCAGCAATATACAATGAATGTATTATTTAGCAATATATTAACAAATCCAGCAGTTATGATGACACTTAAGAAATATCCTAACCTGTACTATTTAATGTTTCAGTGAGGCTTTCTAATATTTCTCTTTAACCTTTTAAGGTTGAAATCCAGAAAGGTGTATGTAAATAATAATAAACAAGGAGTCGACTGGCACTTTTAAATAAATTTGTTAGTCTTTATCTCATGAGCTTTCGTGGGAGAAAAATCTCGCCTCGTCAGATGCTTTGAAGATGGGGAACTTACAGAATAATAAATAAATAATAATGGAACTTATTAATGGATCTTATTAATTATGGATCCCTGTCTGTCTGTTTTGGTCCTGGATGCTTCACTTAGGGCTCAGGGCCCCACTGTATGTGTATATAACAGAGTCCCAGCTTCACAGGCTGCTTTATGATCTTAAAACCAATCCTGCAGTTTGGGGGAGAAGGGGCACTATTGCACCCATGTGGAGTCATGTTCAAGTTGTTGGGGCTCCACACTGGTACACCAGTCTCTTGGCACTTGGAGGATCAGGGCCTAAAAGTATGACACTATGAAAGTGGAAACAAGATGGTTGAAAGTCTGTGGGTTAAGTTTAGAGAAGAATGCAATAAGGGGGTTGTTGTGGTGGGTGTCTGCTATAGACCGCCAGACCAGAAGGAGGAGGTGGATGGGGCACTCTATGGACAACTAGCAAAAGTTTCTAGATGGCAGGCCCTGGTTCTCATGGGAGGATATCAATTATCCTGACATCTGCTCGGAGGTCAATACAGCAGTACACAGGCAATCCAGGAAGTTTTTGGAGAGTGTCGAGGACAACTTTCTGGTACAAATGCTGGAAGAACCAACTAGGGGCCTTGCACCTCTCGACCCGCTGTTCACAAACAGAAGAATTGATCGGGGAAGTAGAAGTGAATGGCTACCTGGGCAGCAGTGACCATGAGATGGTAGAATTCAGTATCCTGATCAAAGGAAAGAAACAGCGCACACATCCTGGACTTCAGAAAAGCAGATTTTGGCTCCCTCAGGGAACTGATGAGCAGGATCCTTTGGGAGGCTGATCTGAAAGGGGAAAAGCATCCAAGATTGCTGGCTGTATTTTAAAAAAACCCTGGTAAGGGCACTGGAAGATACCATTCCGATGTGCAGAAAGAACAGCAAATGTGGAAGGCGCCTAGCATGGCTTAGCAGAGAACTCTGCATTGAGCTGAAACATAAAAGGGAAGCTTACAGGAAGTGGAAGCTTGGACAGATGACTAGGGAGGCATATAAATATATTGCTTGGGTCTGCAGGGATAAAATGAGAAAGGCTAAAGGGAATTGGAGGTGCAGCTGGCAAGGGATGTGAAGGATAACAGGAAGGGGTTCTACAAGTATGTCAGTAACAAGAAGAGGATCAGGGATGGTGTAGGTCTCTTACTGAATGGGGCAGGCATCCTCGTGATGGATGATGCGGAAAAGGCTGAAGTCCTTAATGCTTTTTTTTTTTTTACTTCAGTCTTCACAGGGAGGGTCATCTCGCAGGCTACTACACTGGGTAATGCAGAATGGAGAGAAGGAGAGCAGCCCTCAGTGATGGAAGGGCAGGTTAGGGACTACTTAAAGAAGTTGGATGTGCACAAGTCTGTGGGACCGGATGAATTGTATCCGAGGGTACTGAGGGAGTTGGCTGATGTGATTGCAAGCCGCTGGCCATTATCTTTGAAAACTCATGGTGAACGGGGAGGTCCTGGAGGATGGGAAAAAGGCAAATATAGTACCTATCTTCAAGAAAGGGAAAAAGGAGGATCTGGGGAACTACAGACCAGCCAGCCTGCCTCACCTCAATCCCTAGAAAAATCATGGAGCAGGTCCTCAAAGAATCCATCCTGAAACACTTGGAGGAAAATAAAGTGACCTTCTATGATGAGATGACTGAATTTGTGGATGCAGGAAGAGCCGTCAATGTGATATATATACCTCAACTTTAGCAAGGCTTTTGATAAAGTTTCCCACAGCATTCTCGTCGGCAAGTTAAGGAACTATGGGTTGGATGAGTGGACCTTAAGGTGGACAGAAAACTGGCTAGGTCATCAGGTTCAGCGGGTAGGAATCAATGGTGCGATGTCTAGTTTGCAACCAGTAACCATTGGAGTGCCCAAGGGCTGGTCCTGGGGCCAGTTCTGTTCAACATAATTAATGATCTGGATGTTGGAATAGATTGTACGCTCAGTAAAGTAACGGATGACACCAAGCTGGGAGGAATGATAGACCCACTGGAGGGCAGGGACAGGAGACAGGGAGACCTAGACAAATTGGAGCATTGGGCCAAAAGATATCTCATGAGGTTCAACAAGGACAAGTGCAAAGTCCTGCACTTAGGACGGAAAAATCCCATGCACTGCTACAGGCTGTAGACCAATTGGCTAAGTAGCAGCACTGTAGAAAAGGACTTGGGTGTTATGGTGGAAGGGAAGCTGGATATGAGTCAACAGTATGGTCTTGTTGCCAAAAAGGCCAATGGCATATTGGGCTGCATCAGGAGGAGCGTTGCCAGCAGATCGAGTGATGTGATTATTCCCCTTTATTCGGCACCGGTGAGGCCGCATCTGGAATACTGTGTCCAGTTTTGCGCTCCCCACTACAGAAAGGATGTGGACAAGTTAGAAAGAGTTCAGTGGAGAGTAATGAAAATGATTAGGGGGTTGGGGCACATGATGTATGAGGAGAGACTGAAGGAACTAGGCTTATTTAGTCTGCAGAAGAGAAGACTGAAGGGGGATTTGATAGCAACCCTCAACTACTTGAAGGGGTGCTCTGAAGAGGAGGGAGCTAGGCTGTTTTCAGTAGTAACAGAAGATAGAACAAGGAGCAATGGTTTCAAGTTGCAGGTGAGGAGGTCGAGGTTGGATATTAGGAAAAATTTTCTCACTAGGAGGTTGGTGAAGCATTGGAATGGGTTATCCAGGGAGGTGGTGGAATCTCTGTCTTTGGAGATATTTAAGGCCTGTTTAGACAATACGCTGGCTGGGATGATTTAGTGGGAGCGGTTCTGCTTTTAGCAGTGGGTTGGACTAGATGATCTCATGAGGTCCCTTCCAGCCCTAACATTCTGTCATTCTATGACAAGAATGTGGCTACAGCAAACAGAATAGGAGAGAGCACACGCTATTAGAGATTAGTGGTTATAGCACATGAGAAGGCCCTCGCCCCTTTTGGGTATTTTGTAGGTGGCGGGGAGAGATTTGAAGGATTTCATGTGTGCTCTTGTCACTTTTTAGACTTAGTCCTTTGCCTTGCTAGGATTTGTCTCCCCCCCCCCCCCCAATTCTTTTTTGGCAAGGAATTTTGAAGTTGCTTCCATTTTTGCAGGGTTCAAAATGTAACCAGTTTAGTATTAAGCTTTTTAAAATGGCGATAAACACTTTATTTTTCAAAAACACCTTTTTTTGACAAATGAAAAATGTTAACTAATTTTTCAGCTAAAAGGGTTGCAAAAAAAATTAGATGTCCAACAGCTTCTCATTCATATTTGCTTTGAGAAAAGGATTTTTTTTAGTCATCAGGATATGGTCTTTTTAAAAGAAGAATCAGACAGTCTGTCTTTATCTTTGTTATTAAACAGTCATCAAATTTTGCATATCCTAGAACAGCAGTAAAGGCTCATGTATAAAACATACATGTGCATACACAACTTTTAGGGAAAGACAGAAAAGACCCAGGACTCCTAGATGCAATTACTTGGCAAGGTTAAACGTTAGATGATTATGGTAGCTGATAGTGGCTTTCACAGATCAAAGTACAGTATTATACAGGAGCAATGTGTACCTTTTTGTGGTATGGGAAGTGCAACTCTGTTTCAACCCTAAACAAAATAAATGTTTGTCCTTTAACTAATATTGAGAACCTGCCATGTCTTTTGTCTTCTGTTGGTTCTCAATGCTGGTACAGTATTTGGAGTCAGGAAAATATTTGGTACAGTATTTAGAGTCATGAAAGCTTCCGGGTCCTTGTACTGTAGACACTTCCATTAGCAACCAAAATTCATTGAAAACAGAGTTAAATTTGTTAGATGGGGCTGGGAGATAAGAATTCCATTTCAGAATTTTTGTTTTAAAATAAATCAATCATCTCTTGCTTCCGAACAGTAGCTAGTAATCTGTTAGGACCCTCATTTGGGATGTGGGAAACAGATTCAGGTCTCAGCACTGACTGATTCAGATCGAGAACTTGAGTCTGGGTCTCCAGATGTGTGCCTTGATCACTGTATTATTAGCTATTCTGGCCTCCTCTCTCTGTCATTTCCTGATGAAAGATTTGTCAAAACAGATACGTTCCTGCAAAAAGTTTTTTGGTTTTGATAAATTTGTATTTTCTGGGGGGAAAAGTTGCCTCAAGTTCAGACCCGCTCAAGTTTGCAACATGAACAAGCTACTGAAAATGTTCTGAGATTGGACTTTGCAAGAATGAGTGAGAGAGCAAAAGCACAAGCAAACTAGTCCAAAGTTGCTGTTTCATCTAGACCCTGCATGTAGCCTGGCGTGTGTATGGATAATCACATTTAGTGCTTTCATGCTGTTTCCCCTTTTTCTTTTTCAAGGTATGTGATGATGCACCTTTGCTTCTGGGGTTAGTGTCCACTGTAGAACAGAGAACTGGTAATTGTGCTCCGAGAAGCTCTCTTTGAGGCCACAGCAGTGGTGTAGGTCCATAAATGATGGTCGGGATTTAGTTATGCTTGCAGTTTGAACAAGTGTGGAGAGGAATATAGATTAAATTTATTTTGTGGATAAAGAGAGGGCTTAATTTACTAGAGCTATCAATCTGGCACCTTTCATAAGCAGTAAAAACATATCTAAAGAATGTGTGTTTTGTGGGGAAGGCTGCTTTTTTTTCCTCATTCAAATGTTTTGTGTACTGAAACATCAACTCGAAGTTAGGTATCCCTGGCAGATGATAGCATCCTGAGCCCGATGGGGGACAGCATCTTGTGGTTCCCTGGTTTGCTCTTGGGAATTGCATCCAGCCTATGTAAAATGAAAGGTTGTCTTAAGATGGGTCATGTATGGATAGAAGGGTAAATCCTTAGTGTTCTGATGAACACATTTGATGGAAGTGTATTTTGACTGTGGGACTTGTCACCATCTGAGCATAATATTTTCTCTCCCTCCCAAGAATTTCCTGGAGCCCGTCAATCCTACACAGGGGTTTGGAATAGAGCTAATTGGGAAAAATGGTTTGGAGGGCAGAAATTTATGAATATTTTGCAGACATTTTTCTTGTTTTTTTTTTTTTAATGCTGTATTCAAAATAAAAATTGAACTGCTCTAATTATAGTTTAAAAAGTGTGGTGTTAGATGGGCAAACATCTAAGCAAGGTTTCCCCCTTATTTTTGTCCTTTCTATTTGAAAGGACATTGTAAGCTTTGAGCTTCCTGCATCTGTTTGAGAGGGAGTTAGTGCACAGTGCTTTTTCCATGAAAATGTGGATAAAAGGGGGAGTGGAAATCCTTGCTGGCTAGCTGATTTAACAGGACATCAAAACAATTCAAAGTATGTGTAAGCTGTCACTCATGGAAAATAATTTGTTCTTTTAAATAAAGTTCTCTAGCTTGGTTCCCTTCTGATTCCTTTGCTGGAGGAGTTCTTATGTAGCCTCAGGATTTGTACAGCATCCACAGGTTCATTGATCTGAACCGCTCTGCGTGTAGAAGTGATGTGGGGAAGCTCTTGTGTTTGGGACAGGACTTTCTTGGAGGTGAGCACAAACCTCTGGAGAAAATTTATGCAGGAGTTTCACTGCTTTCCAGTCCCTATTTGAAAATACGTTCCCCTTGCCCTCATTTTCCCTCAAAGCAACTCCTATCAGTTCATATGTATAGCTAAACAAAATCAAACAGATTCACAATGTACAACTTCACACATCTGTCCTCAAGGAAAGAACACTGGTGTGGAAAGTTCCAAAGGGGTAACGGTGTTAGTCTGTTGCAGAGAAACAGAGTCCTGTGGCACTTTTAAAGACTAACAGATTTATTTATCGCATGAGCTTTTGTGGGAGAAAATCCCACTGTCTGAAGAAGTGGGATTTTTCTCCCATGAAAGCTCATGAGATAAATAAATCTGTTAGTCTTTAAAAGTGCCACAGGAGACTCTTTGTTTCTGGTGTGGAGAGGAAACTTTACTTCATGATGTTTGTCAGCATCTATGTTTTTTTAATTCGGAAGAGCACTTGAGTGTCATGTTGATGGGCATGGTATAAGTGCCTGGTAAAATAGAACCTGAGTCTCCCATGTGGCAATGTGGGCCCCTGCTGCTATGATGCTGGCATGACCTAGAAGTGATTGTGTGAGAAATAAGTAGGATAATCATGGTGTTTTATTCCATATGTTATAAGAGGGGGAGGACCCTATTTTGAGCCTATGTGGCGCTGAGTGTTATATTTACACATGATGCTTTCTTATATGGAGAATGTGTTGACATTAAATGGTTACTTTAAAATTAAAAACTCATAATACCTCAGTACGTGCTGTGGGGACCACAAGATCTCTTGAGCATAACTTTTCTTTATGTTACTGTCTGCAACACTTTCCTCAGTAGCCACGCAGCCCGTGTTTGCTCACGGTTCACGTAGTTTGGAGGAGGCTGGCACAGTGTACTTTTGCTAGGATTTGCTCTGGTTTTTGTGCAGTCGGTTAACATGACACTTAACTGACTCCTCCTCCTTGTTCACAGTTTTTCATCTGCTGCTTCAGTAGTAATAAACGATCATGACTCTAATTGCAAGTGATTAAAGACAACACCTTTTTTCAGTGTTTGCTTTGTGCTTTCATCAGTGCTTTGTGTATAGCCTGTTACTGTTGCTTCCCATCTATTTTTGGTTTCTCCTCTTAGGCCTTGTACACACGATCAGATTATCGCGCATTAAAGCTCATTACCGCGCGATAGCAACAACGGCGTACACACGTGCAACAGGGCTCTTGCGCGTTAAGTGCCTTGTTGTCGCGCAATCCAACAACCACTCCGACGAGAGTGGTAACAGCTGTTGCGGATCATATATTGCGCGTTTGAGCTCGTGTGTACGCTTACCGCGCATTGACTGGAGTCCGGAACTGTCCCAGCATTCCCAAGTCGTCCTCTCTGGTCTTCCCCCCACCCGCTCTGTGGCCGTGACGAAACTGTCCCCGCCCTGCCCCGAACTTATTCCCGGGATTTTCAAATTTCAAGTCTGTTTCACTTCCTGCTCTCTTCCTCGTGGAGTGTGTTTGTGCTCCGATCATCAGTAGCAATGGCGGCCCGCCGTGGAAGACGCGCACCCCTTTGGAGCACGGCAGAGGTACTGGACCTGATCAGCATCTGGGGAGAGTCCGCCGTGCAGGCGCAGCTACGCGGCAGCAGGAGGAATTATGACACATTTGGCATAATTTCTCGGGCCATGTCAGAGAGAGGGCATGATAGAGACACAGTGCAGTGCAGATCAAAGGTGAAGGAGCTCAGAATTACCTATCACCGAGCGAAGGAGGGAAACCGCCGTTCTGGATCAGCACCTGCAACATGCAGGTACTATAAGGAGATAGAAGCCATCCTCAGCGGGGACCCCACAACCACTGCCAAAAGTCCCGTGGACACTTCAGCCCCTCCTCGTCCGGTGATTGCCAGAGCCGAGCAGGATGAGGACGTTGTTGAGGAGGAGGAGGAGGAGGAGGAGATGGAGGATGACACGGAGGAAAGCGCAACCGCGTGTAGCCAGGAGCTCTTCAGCAGCCCCGCTGAGACGTCCACCCAAGGCTTGAACTGCAGCTTGTTCTCTGAGGCGGCAGAGGGGGGTTCAGGTAAGTTTCTCCTTCATTCAGCTCTGCTCCTGCTAAAATATCATTGTCTGGGGTGGGGGTGCTTGCGGGTCCCCGCTGTGCACGCTATTTACTCTGCATTCATTAGCAGGGCATCAATACAAGCAGTGATTGTAAAATAATCATCTGCATTTAGGTCAGAAAAGGTTTCCTCGATGTACCTCCAGAGCCTAATACTCAGGTTAGATGGGAGAGCGTTTGTGTCTGCGCTCCCAAAGACGGACACTCTGCCTCTCCAGCTGCAAAGCACAGCCCTGGGAACCATGGCAGCACACAGTGCAGCAGCATACGGTCCCGGCCTGCTACCGGCGGCATGTAGGAGATGTATTCTAGATGGAAGGGGCACTCTGAGGAGAGGGATATTGGGTTCCATCTGTGTGCCCTCTTCCGATTCTTAGCCCCCGGTAAGCCGTCTATTAGAATGTACCTTGTCTGCTTCAGCGCAGCGTAGTGTGTTGACCGCCCTGTACCTTCCAGTGGAATGTGCTACTGGAAGGTTACATTGGCTATCTATGCTATGTGTTAACAATGTCTATATTGTTATTTTTGTATTAGAATTGAGCTTCACAAGGCCGGTGTCTACCCCAGCTGACCGAATGAGAAACATTAGGCGGCGTTCTCGAAGAAACAGGGAGGATATGTTTAACGACCTGCTGAAAGCAACACAAGAATCCGCAAGGGAGAATAGAGCCTGGAGAGAGGAATCCCAGCAGAGGAGGCAGAAACACAGGGGCGAACTGATAAGCGTCATGAAGGAGCAAACAGAACTGCTAAAGAACATGATAGCTTTGCAGTCCCAGGCGATAAATGTCCGGGCTCCACTCCAGACAGTTCAGCCGTGTATGCCTCCCACACACCGCAGTCCCTCAAAGCATTTCTTTGAAGGCCACCCTCCACCCCGGTACAGGACAACATCCAGCCCCCCCCCCCCCAAGCTACTTTTACGAGACCCGGAGCTACACCAACCTGTAACCCCACCCCCATCTTTCAGGTTTCAATAAAAACAGTAACAAATACTTTGAAGAATGCATTTATTTATACACATTATTGAAATGATCCTAAGGTGCACCTCATGCGTCATGGAACTTAACTAGGGAAGGGCATCATTGAAATGCTCCCTGAGTGCCTCCCTTATGCGAGCAGCTTCTCCTTGTGCCACCCTAATACTCCTAGTGGCTGGCTGCTCGAATGCTTCCTCGAGGCGCTGTGCCTCCGTAGCCCACGTAGGGGAAAACTTTTCTCCCCTACTTTCACAAATGTTATGGAGGACACAACATGACGCAATCACGGCAGGGATCTGGTCCTCCGCCAAGTCCAGCCTCCCATACAAACAGCGCCAGCGCCCTTTTAAACGGCCGAAGGCACACTCCACAGTCATTCTGCAGCGGCTCAATCGGTAATTGAACCGCTCCTTGCTGCGATCAAGGTTCCCAGTGTAGGGTTTCATGAGCCATGGCATCAGTGGGTATGCTGGGTCTCCGAGGATGACTATGGGCATCTCCACCTCCCCCACTGTTATTTTTTGATCAGGGAAAAAGGTGCCCCCTTGCAGCTTCCGGTACAGACCAGTGTTCCTGAAAATGCGGGCATCATGCACCTTTCCCGACCACCCAGCATTGATGTCCGTGAAACGACCCTTGTGATCCACGAGTGCTTGCAGCACCATGGAGAAGTAGCCCTTCCTGTTTATGTACTCAGTCGCGAGATGGTCTGGAGCCAAAATAGGGATGTGTGTGCCGTCTGTGGCTCCCCCGCAGTTAGGGAATCCCATGGCAGCAAAGCCGTCCACAATCTCTCGAACATTGCCCAATGTCACTGTCCTCCGTAGCAGGATGCGATTGATGGCTTGGCACACTTGTGAGAGGGCTAATCCGACGGTGGTCCTCCCGACTCCAAACTGGTTTGCAACGGACCGATAGCAGTCGGGAGTCGCCATCTTCCATACAGCAATCGCAACACGCTTCTCCACAGTTAGGGCTGACCTCATGTTGGTGTCTTTCCGTCGCAGGGCAGGGGCCAACTCTGAGCACAGTTCCAGAAAGGTTGCTTTCCGCATTCGAAAGTTCTGTACCCACTGCTCGTCATCCCACAGCTGCATAACAATGCGATCCCACCACTCGGTGCTCGTCTCTCGCGACCAGAAACGGCGTTGCACCGTGTGCAGATGATCGGTGAAGGAGCTGAGCAACGCGGTGCTGTTGCTCTGCATGGCATCGATCAGCCCCTGCTCCTCGGTGTCCTCATCTGACTCGGAGCTCATTGCGTACTGAGCAACCAGCCGAGATGTATTCAGAATGTTGAAGGCGACAATGGAGATCATAGCAGGATCCATGCTGTCGCTGTTGCGATTGATTGCAAGTGGTGCATTGCGTCACTGCAATGTTGAAAATAGGCGCGAGTTGCTATTGGCAACGAGGAAGACGCTAGGGGAACACAAAGCACCATGGGAAACTGACACTTTACCCATGGCGCTTTGCGTTCCTTTCCTTCATCCCATGATTCATAGCGCCAACTTAGGGGAAAATGGAACGATGGGATAGGTGCCCAGAAGTCATTGCGCTCAACCGCGATAATGCGTGTAATTTTGTTGCGTTGCAGGGAGCAACGTGTGTATGCGTTGTCCCGCAATAAAGGTCACGTGAGTTTTGTAGCGCGATTGCCTTGTTGCACTTTAATCTGATCGTGTGTACATAGCCTTAGTATGGGTGTTTCTCAATAATAGGAAGGGTAAAGAAAAGTCTTAAATATGGGAAAACGTACTGGAGAAATCCTAAAATTTTGGCAGGGGGACTCAGACAGGTGTAGCTATTTTTAAATTCACTTTAAAACTGAAGTTACTCTAAACTACTTTTAAAAAAGTTTTTCAAACTGACTAATTACAAATTGGTATTGTTCCTTTGAGCGAGAAATGCTCTGTATTAGCAAGTATCATGGTGAAGTTCATCTATTTAAAAAAAAATTGCAGTTATAATGATTAATAATCTCTATTGTTTATATGATGCAGTGCATTTTAAAAGGAAGGTGTGGTCCAGTGGGTTAAGCAAAAGATAACATGAAGTCTTGAGTTCTAAACCAAACCCTGCAATTGACTTCTCTTAGGCAAATCACTTACCTTTCTGGCCATATGTAAAGTGAGGATCCCTTCTGTCTGGACTGGAGGTGCTGTTATTCAGATTGATTAGATGTTTTAAAGCTGTTTGGACTTAAAGTGCTAAATATTTTCAAAGCACAATACAAACGCCAATGCTTGGATTTAGAGTTGGTAAACGACTCACGTGGCCTTCCCTGCTTCCCCGTTCCTTGTCCACCATCTGGCACACACACACTCCCAGCTCTGGGCCTTGTACACACTACAGCGTTATTGAGCGCTGCTGTCGGGACCCGGGGACACCCAGGTGGCTGGAGCTCCGCTGCCGCGGGGGACCTAGCAACCCTTGCGGCTGGAGCTTCGATGCTAGACCGGAACCCTGGCTGCTACAGGGCATGGTGGGAGAGGTGCCCATCATGCTCTGCTCCTTGTAATGAAAATTCAAAGGAGCGTATGCACGCCATGTGGATGGGGGGAAAACACAATAAAAACCACGTGACTTTTACCGTGCAATGGGCTTGCTGTGGAACAGTTTTGTAGTGTGTCCATAACCTTAGTCTCACCAGTGCTCCTTTAATTGTGTTGAACATCCCACCACCAGCTATATTCAATTTCCAGAGGCCTAACAGCCCCAGGAACCCCACCAGATCAGGGGGAAGCTCAACCCCAGTTGTCTGCAGTTTACCCTTGGATGGCTGTTCCACTTACTTCTTTTTGTTTCCCCCCTGGGAGCTTTTATGGAGCCTGGTTAATAAACCCACCTGCTGCTCCCCGTCAGCTCCCTGGCCAGCCAGTTTGTTCGGCTGGCTTCACTTCCCCCTTCATTAAGGCTCTGGGACAGGGCCCAACACCCTGCTACAGAGTCCCATCCAGCACGTCAATGGAAGGCTTTGCATTGGGCTCACTGACAATTCTGTATGCATGTCTCTCTTTCTCACCCAGATATCTCCTCCCCGTATTTTATTAATGAGGATTCTGAGACATAATGCAGGGTGGTGGGGGGGTTATTTTTCGTGACCACGTACGACTGGAGACAGCATGGCTGGGATTAGAACTGAGAACTGTCTCCCTTCCATGCTAGTTCCACTAAGAATCTTGTTCCAAAGGGGTATAAATAAATTTGTTGGTCTTTAAAAGTGTCACCAAACTCCTTGGTTTTTTTTTTTTTTTTTTTAAAGAATCTTGTTGCCTCTTTAAACTATAAATTGGTAAATTAGGAATTCAAATCTGTTTCAAATTAATACCATTACTGTGGTCAGTGAGTTGCGCACTACTCGGATCGCTTTTTAAGCACATTCTGGATACTGCTTTGGTCCGGGGAAATATTCGGTATAGTAATCTCAAATGTTTTTGCAGCATCAAGTTCAGTACTCACATTTCCTGTCTCCTGCCCTCCTCCTGCCTCCTTTTCTTATGCTGAGTGATTTGTGTGCGTGTATGGTATGCGCAACTGCTCTCATAATGTGTTTGCTGCCTTTAGTGAGGGTTTTAGCAGAGGATATTCACTCCTAGAAGCATAAACAGTGCGTTTTAAACTTTTATCCTTTTAAATCAAAGCAAATTACCATTTGTGGGCAGCATTTTCCTTTTTGTGGCGCAGCCTAATAGTGCTATTAACATGGCAGTGAGAGAGGGGGCTAGGTGAAATGTACATATTATTTAGTCTTTAAACTGTGAAACCCTACCTCTGTGTAGGTGTGTAACCAGCATTACGACTCCAGGAGCTAGATCAGGGGTTTGCAACCCAAAAGATAAGAGCTATTTTTGAAAATTCCTTCAATTACAAAGTGTTTTGAGAGCCACAATGGGTGTAGCCTCCTGGTGGGAGGTGCAGGGAGGTGAGCCAGGATTTCTGCTGCAGGGTCCCCATATGCAGGGGGGGGGGAGCCTGGAGCTTGGCATGGGCTGCCCGTGGGGTCCCTGGTGGCTGGGGGAAGCCCAGAGCCAGGCATGGGCCTCCTGCAGGGTACCCCAGTGGTTGGGGGAGCCCAGAGCCGCAAGGGGGCAGCCAAAGAGCCGCATGTGGCTCCAGAGCCACAGGTTGCAGACCCCTGAGCTAGATAAACAACAGAGTCCTGTGGCACTTTTAAAGACTAAAAGATTTATTTATCACATGAGCTTTCGTGGGAGAAAATCTCACTTCGCCAGACGCTTTGAAGATGGGAAAGTTACAGAGTGGGAGGAAATTAAATGCAGGGGCGTGTATGACATAGGATCAGGTCAGGCTGTAACAGCAAATCAAAATAGGTGTTAGGATTCACACACTGGGGAACAGCACATAGAGGAAGGTGAGATCAAATCACCTGTTGTAATGAGAGAAAAATCCATAGTCCCTGTTTAACCCCAAGGCAATTGGAGCTTTTGCGAAGGCAGAGGGACTAGGGGCTGTCTTGTGCTAGTCTGGCCGCCTTTGCTGTAGCAAAAGCCTGATATGTTAAGAGTTCATTTTCTCTTCTTTTTCTTCCCTATAATACAGTTAGCTGCCTCCTGAGTGCCACCTTGTGTCCAGGAGTGCCTCCACAGTGCCCTTCTTCAGGGCTCCTTACAAACTTGACACAATCTCTCTCATCCAGTCACAGGCCTTCTTGGGGGCTGGTTTTTTCGTTATCACAGAGTTCCAAAAACCAACCAACCAAAAATCTTCCACACTCCCTGAGGCATTCTCTTCTTGGGACCTGACTAGCTAGAGAGGATGCAGGGCCTGGCCAACTCCCTTCCTTGGGCTCGCCAGGAGACCATCTCTCCCTGCAGCTTTTCTCTGCAGTTACCCTTCTAGCTCTGCCTTCACAGAATGCCTTCTGACACGTTGTAGCCTAGGGGCAACCCCCTTCTCCTTAATTGGCTCAGTTTGGAGCATGGCTTTGGCACAGGGGGCTGAGATTTTTATACCCCCTTGTGACATTACCTCCATGTATTTCATCTGCATGTGAAAATCTTTTGCCCCTGAGAATGTCTGGAAGTTGAATTGTTTACCCAAAATGTCTGTTGTGTACGCCTACTCTAGCCCAGGAAAGCACTGAGCCATTCCTTCTTGCAAGCCCAGAAGAGTGAGTATGTCTTCAGAACTGTAAATGTAAAATTCACCCACAGAGTAGTTTGCACTCTGCCCAAACCATTTTAAAATGAGACTAAAATACTACATCAGTGTTGGTCCCAATCTCTTGAGAGTATTTGGAATGTCCTGCACATGCTCATAAATATTTCAAGTTTTATTTAACCTGAAATGAAATGGGCCTCTGATTGAGGGTCGATGGCAGAGGAGAAGCTGGTGGTGAAGGCACAGGAATGGGAGTCAGTGTTGAGGTGGGAAAGGTCTATTCTTGGCTCTGCCATACACTTTGTCATTTAGACAATTTAGTTTCATCTTTCTGTACAATTGGTGTCGCTCCATAAGGAGTGTATTCTGAAGCTCTTTGATGCATATCCGGTAACTCACGCTATGTGAGTCACACCAATAGTGTGCGCACGTAATGCTTGCTCTGTTTTCAATTTGTATGGTGTAAACACATAGCGTCTGTTATGAACTGAGGGGTAACCTTTTCCAGTGCCATCCCAGGATTCTTTGCTTCACTGTTGAGCAGCATGTATCCTGGGATTGTTTTCACTGTGAATTGAGGGAAGCCAAGTGGATTCACATTTTTTTTTTTTTTTTTTTTAAAAGTCCTGTTTCCACTGTCTCTTCACCATACTTCCTTACTGGGCTGACTTGTGCTGTTTTTGAATTACTGTCAGCCAACACAGATCCAATAATTCCCCACCTGCACTGATGAGAAGAGCGAATACATACAGGCTGCTTGCCTTGGATTGCAGCAGTTAGAGATTGACAAGTTCTGTATTGGCTTTTGCCTATTATTGCACCACCAAATATTCTATGGCAGCAGAACCAGGAGGATACTCTGCAACTGGTGGCAGCAGGATAAGGCAGACCAGTTTCTGGATCCACCTGTATCACTTAGTGCCATTTCCAGGCTTGGGTTGATGGGAGTAGATGGTTTTGCAGAGCTAGGATTACCAGCAATGACAGGAGACCTTTAGAAGAGAGCTACCTTTTTTAAAATCTAGGGAGAACTGACCCAAAGCTTCAGCAAGAACAGACCAACTGGAGTGTTCCGTATCATGGAGAAATAGGTTGCCGGTGCAATCTGGAAGCTGGCTAATCCAGAATGTTACCAGTCTGTAGCCAGCCAATTTGGTATGGGGAGATCAATTGCTGGGGCTGTTCTTAGGCAGGTCTGCCATGCCATTGGTATGGTGCTGTCTAACCGGTCATAAAGCTGGGTAATGCTCAAGAGACTATTGAAGGCTTTGTGTGTGTGTGTGTGGGGGGGGGGGGGGAGGGTTCTAAAACTGTATTGGGGCAATTTATGGAACCCATATACATATTAAACTCCTTCTTCCCTCCCCTGCCAGGATGCAGAATTTATAAACAGAAAGGCGCATTATTTTTTTCCTTGTTGCTCCAAAAATGGGTGGGTCACTGTGGCAGGTTTGTAGACATAAAGGCAGAGTGCTCTGAGATGCTAGGGTCTTTTGGAACTCAGTGCTGTTTAAATTAGTGGATAAAAGGACTGCTTGCTCCCAGGAACAGTGTAGACACTAATGGTTTGGAAGTTGGTCCAGTTATTCTGGGAGAGCTGGCTTATCACCTGATGCCCTAGAGAAAGAAGCCATACACTGGTCGCTTGGACAGAAGGAAGGAACGTTGTTCTCCTCTGTTTTCTTGACAAACTCTGTAGCCTAGACCAGCCTTTATTTAATTACTGCAACAGTGCAAAGTTCAACAGCAAGAACACTTCAGATGCACAGCAGTTTTGGGGTGAGGAATTGAATACAGTTACAGGAGAGTAAATGTCTTGCTTCTCTCTTTTTGTCAGTATAAAACATGGGATTGAGTGCCTCAGCCCCAAAATTCTCTGGGGCGTTCCAGAACTTGAAAAATCTGGACTCCCAGATGCAGGTGTCTTCTCAGATCCAACCTCTGGGCACTAAATTGAATGGGTGCTGCTGAGAGCACTGCTGTGGGATTGGAGGGTAGTAGTTGCTTCAGCTTTCACCATTGTCTGGGGACTGAAGGACATGGCTGGATCCCAGATTATGAGGTTGCAGGGGCTAAATTTCCAACAGGAGGGCATTCTGGCTCAGGATAGTGTCCCTGAATTGCCTCTGCGGCTTTTTTCCACGCTCTCCTTCACCATAATGATGCTCTTCTTGACCATAGCCACACTTTCCCTGGCCACTGTGATATGTTCTTGGCAACTTCAGGGATCTCCTAGGAGAGCTGTATTTCTTTCTACTTTTGCATCTTAATGCACAACCTTCACCTATCAGGCAGCTTAGATTTTCTCTGTGACTCCACCGTGAGTTCTGCAGACATCTTGTCCCGAGTCTTCCTCTCAGATTGTCCAGCCTGTCAGTGGTCTGTAGAGGCCTATCTTTGGTCAGGCTATTTCAGTTGCTATAATAATAGTTGGTTGGGGAGAGCAGTTGCTTGATTGTTCATATTTTAGAACAGTCATGGAAGGGTGACCTTTCCTTCCTGAGACTCTTCCGATTCTTCAGAGGACATCAGAGAGGGTAAATGGTCTGCATGTACGGAGGGTGCAGAGTGCATTTTTAATTTGTCTACTGTATCTGCTTTCATGCCACTAGCAGTAGGCATGGTCAGAGCTATGTCGCAGGTTTATTTGTGTGTTGGAGGCATTATTATGGTGTCAGAAGTATAAAGGGAAGGATTATGGGGACTGAGGTCAGGTCTTCACTGACCGTGGCAAATTCGCCATCATCAGTTTGAACGTCCTGATTGACTGCTTAGATCTGTGAAGACCCGCTCAGCCAGTCAGGAAGTTCGATCCCAGCATACCATTCTAGGCAATTGGGTAGAGCTGAGTCGAAGGGAGGTCCCTCCCTTCGACTCAGTGCAGTGGACCAGGTGGGAGTTAGGTATTTGAGCTGCAGTATGCAAGTTATTTTAAGTAACTTGCATATCTCAGTTCAGCTGCCACCAAAAAGGACAGGCAGTGTAGACCTGCCCTCAACTGGATAAATAATCCCCTCTCCATCCCCTTTTGGCTGTCTTGACTTTTGATGCTGTTATGCTGAAGCTGATGACTTGGAGGTGGAGAATGCTCAGATTCAGAAAGGCAAAGGGCAGACCAGTGATATATGCTGTGAAGTTATTCACCAGGGTGGTCCCTCCTCCCTCCCCCTGTGAGAAATGTTGCAAGTGTAGAAGGGGCTGATGAGCTCTACCAGGGGTCATGGCTGTTTAGCTGTTCCCTATAATGTGTGAAACAAAGCAGAGCTGCTTTTCAGTCCTAAGTTTCACTACTATCTCCCCTCCGGATATGGAGAAAGTGCAGTGAAAAACAGACAGGATCTTACAATGATTGTCATTTATAATGTGTTGTAGGGCATCTCTGCCTCACTGGGAAGCAGTATTGTTTGTGCCTTGACTGGGCATGCAGTGTGCACTTATACCTCATGTTACTGCCAAAAAAACAACCAAATGTCTTTTCCTGTAAGACTGTCTCCATAAACTACTGAATTTAGCACAAAAGAATGTTTTTGGTGTGAGGGAGGTGGCACAGACTGCAGCTGTGCTATTTGGAAGCAGCACAATAATATAGTTGTAAATTGTAAAGGTAAGTACTTGTATGCAAAAGTTTCCTCCAGGGAATCTGACTCTTTAGCTCCTGCGTGCGTGGGTCTTAGACTCAGCGGATACCCTGCTGCAACAGACCAGATTCCTGCCCTGCAGGTCCGGGCCTCGCTTCCCAGGTGTCTGTCGTCAGCTCCTGAATCACAGAAGAGCCTGTTTCTCGGGACTGTGCACCTCTCTGGTGTCCTTCCGCTTATTCTGCAAGGGGTCTAGCTGGTCGTCCTGGGTGGCAGGGAGAGCAGGCAGCAGGCTCTGAATAGTGCTGGGACAGGTTGTATAATTATGTAGAATCCTGTCCAAGTCATGAATAATTGGACAGTTCACATGTCTCCTGTTATCATGCATTTCAGTGGAGCATCTTGCTCCCTGTTTGACCTGGACTGGCATCCCAGTGACCCCTCCATGGGCATCTGTTTTGCAATGTCCTCAGAAAGTTCCTTATTCCTGTAGCTGGCCACCAGAACTTTCTGAAGCAACCTCTCTGTAGATGGCGATGAGATCCAGGGTCTCAGTGTGGCTCCAGGCAGCTGCATGAGGCATGTAGCTGGGATTTTGAGAGCTGCAGTAGTTGTATTGCTAGAATAACGATACATACTGGGATTTCAGGAGCAAATCGGCAAAATCTGGCTTTTCATCCTGTAAACTCGTGTCCCCTCCCCCCGCCCTGGTGTCATAAATAAATGGACAAGTCAGTACTTTTATTGGGCTAACTTCTGTTGGTAAAAGAGACAAGCTTTCAAGCTTATGCAGAGCTCTTCTTCCATCATCCTGGCTTCAGCAACACTGCAGGTCAGTAAACGTCAATCTGCAAAGCACTGGGGGTTAGCTGTTGGAAGCATGCGAAAAGTGGTGCATAGCAATTATGTGCACATGAAGAAAAGACTGAACTAATTCAGTTTGAGGCAAACCGAGGCCACTTTGCAAGTGGACTCCAGAATTCCTGATGAGTGCAGAATTAGTGCGTAGGGATGGCTTGTATCGTGTGTATGTACGTGTTTTCAAACCATCTTAACTTGATTTGGTCTGGCTTAAAACTTTCATGTTGACAAGCCCTTAGTTTCCCTCACCTATCAAACAGGACCATAACAACTCCCTCAGCTCTGTTATGACTGAGTTGATTGTGAATGGTTTTGAGAGCATAGGATGGAGGCTGTTACGGAACTGACAAAGAATTCACTGTTCTTGTTAATTTAGGCATTTGATCTCAATCGCTGCCAGCAGTTCTCATTCAAGATGATCTTTTTCAGGCTACTATTTACAATTTAAAATATAGGTTATGATTTGACTATCCTCCATCTGTGATGTCTGCGAAGGGGATGATATAATTACATTATCACTTAATACTTGGGATGTGTGACGCCATAGCAAACTCTCTAACAGAAAATGTCTTAAAATGTAAATATATCATTAAAAATGTAACAACATTTTACTTTATATATAATGTAAGACTGTAGCTAAAATTTTTACAATTCATGCAATCTGTCTAGTTAGGGCTTGTTCTTTGTGTATTCATTGTCCTACCACTTGTCTAGACTCCTCTTATAATTAGTCAATTGAGACTAAAACCACCTGCCATTTTCAAACATGAGCAAAACAACCCTTCAGCTGTAAATGTTGTAGAAACCAGTGGTGTGCTGATGATGAGCCGGTTCTCTTCTCTTCCTCACTCTGGGATATTAATAATGAGCAAATCTAGTTCCCATGCCTATAATTTTGATTAGTCTTATGATACGTCCTTTGCTCATCCTGATTCGTGGGAAGTAGCAAGTACGGTTGCAGGCATCCACCAACCACATTGGGAGGATGATAATGAAATTTGGTTATAACAGACACGACAACTAAATTAAATGGGACCTGCTCCTAAATCCACTGAAGTCAGTTGGAGTCTTTCTGTTGACTTAAGTGAACATTGACTTAGGGCCATAGAGGTGTGACTAAGCCAGAGGTCACCGAAAACACTCTCATAAAACAGAATTAGTTTGACATTAAAAAGTTGCTGTGAAGTTGAATCAGTGGCTTTGAACTAAAAAATTATCACTACCAGAAGGAATGATACTTTGACTTTCTCTTTATCATATACTCAGAAAGTTGTTCTGTAATAAGGTAGGGATATGAATTTAAAGTGGAATAGCTGTTCTTCAATAGGTCCATGTGTGGATGTTCTTATTCAAGGATGTAGACAGGCCCTTAACACACTTCTCTTTATTGTTATGAATATAATTTTATTTTAAATTATATTCCTCCCAAAGTGTAAAGAAGAGATCTGAATGAATGATCTGCTGACTGAAAATTGCATGAGAAGAGGAGAGCAATTCAGTTTTCTGATGCTTGGCTTACAGTGTGTTGATGATCAGGTAGCAGCAGCATCCTTGCAGGATTTCTCATGAGGAGGACAGTGTTTTCACAGCCCAATTATAAACCTATTTCTAGAAAAATGAGGCCTAGAATCTTAAAAAAAAAAAAAAAAAAAAAAAAGGTCCAAGAATGCTTTATTTATCTGCTTTAAAATGGTATCTTTTGACAAAATAATACTTGGATAATAACTCTTTCAAGTGATTTAACAAATACCACAAAAATGTCCCTAGGCTTCCTACACCATTTAGACAGAGGTAAATAGAAACCATTGGCTAGATCACTTTCTGAGAATGGAAATGGAGGCAAGTAATTAAATAGCTTATGACTGGAAAGAGGGAAGGGAATTAACTGCTTTTGATGGAGCAGCAGTGATCTACAGGTTGTCTTATCTGCACAGAGAACTGAAAAGGAGGATCTACAAAAGATTCCCTACTCATTTAACTTTCCACTGAAGTGAAAGTTTCAAGAGGTGACTTCAAGAGTCAGAAAATAAACACAAGAGCAGCTCTGCTGAGGGGATTTTTTAGCACCATGTTACACCTTTGGCCAGTAGATTCCTTCCAAATGAGGGATTGTGAGCCATAATAACTGCAAAGAAATAGGACACTGGAATATGACCAAAGATCTCAGCTGGCACATGGTACGAAGATGGTATTGTGACTTGAGCCTTAAACAAACTTCTTCTCAGACCTTGTGAAATAACTGATATAGGGATCTCTAGGTGACACCAGAAGACTGGCAAAAGGCACACCTATATCTGTTCTACGAGGCCCATGAAACATGATCTCTGTCCAGAGACATGTCTGTGATAAGTCAAATTCTGCCAAGCATACCTATCTGCCAAAGTTGTATTAAAAAAAATAAAAAATAAACCAACTCATTTTTAAGCATTCCTCCCATTTTTCTGTTTTAAATTATTTAATGATAGTGGACATCGAGATTCAAAAACGAAGTTTCATAACAGTTAAAACACAAACTGTCAACATTGTGTGTCAAAATATATGAAGTAAATAGCCTTAAATAAAATGGATAAATTCTCAAGCAGCAGTTTTCTTTCTTTGCCTACAGTAAATTTCAGTTACTATTGATGGAAATGTGCCCTGTAAGAAAGTACATACAAGTTTGTTTGAGGCCATCTTTCTCATACAAGACATGCAGAGCTTGATAAATCAAGTCCTATAACATCAGTCTTTGAAAGGCACCTTTATGAGTGGTCTTGTAATGCAAATATGAGCTGCACTTCCCAAAGAGGGTGGGTAGGCTGGGGGGAGCTGGGATGCACAGAGGAGTGCTATGTAACCTTCACTGGTTGATTTCAGAATCTGGAAAAAAGTAGTTAATGTGGTCATTCAATTTGCACATGCACAGCACTCACGTTTGTACAGTTTAATTGCACAGAAGTAAACTGTCATTTGTTGCATCTTTTATATAAAAGGATCTGTAGTAGACCTAAAAATTACAGGTAAAAACCATGTTTAATACCATTCTAACCCTATGCACCTGGGGCAGAATTGTTTGTGTAATCTCTTCTTTTTTTTAGATGAGTCCGGTTAATCTTTCTGAGCAAATATGTATAGCAATTTTGCTTTTGGTGCTACAACAACAAAAATCGCTGTCATCCAGAAATAAAGTAGCACTGCACCGTAATGCCTTTATCTGGTTGATTATTTTGATAAGGGCCTGGAAAGGTAGATGATAAAAATCGGAGGATTTGGCGTTTACTTCTTCCTTGTAATAGTGATTTGAGTGCAAGTTTTTTTATCCTGAGAGGTCTTATTGAGGATAGAGTCGTGGAGTGCTAATCTTGCATCTCTCCGCAATACAAGAAGAGACCTGAAGCTCAGCATCTCAAGAAGCAATGTCTTAAAAGAACAGAAGCTCATCCAGCTCTTCTCTGACATCTGGGAGGGAGGAAGGGGGGAAATTATGAGAGCAGGCGGAAGGCATCACTGCATCTGTGCTATATGTGTTCTTATAGATGCTTGAAAACATTAGTACAGCTACTTAGATTACTGTAAAGATTTCACACCAGTGATATTTGACTGACACCTTAGTGTGATTAATTTATAGCCCACATATAGGGCAAAAAATATTGTCATATCTTAATCCAGTCAGTAAATAAGATGTCTGGAGGCAGTAGAGCAATTTAAGGAAGAAAGGGAGTGAGTCTATTTTAATAATTAAGAAGCAGGCCAAGCCTTTCTTGTGTTGTTTAAGGCAGGGGCCCAAGAATTGTGTGGTATTTCGAGTCCCGTGTCAACATCAAAGGTGAGGGAATTGGATGGCAAATTTAGCATGAGGATGTATACTGTATCATTTGTTGTTTGGTCAACTGTTGGAGGCAGAATGCCAGACTTAATAGGATAAGGCTCTTAATTGCAGAGTGGATAAAAGTAACAATATTTTTTTATTTGAAAAAAAGTTAATAAAACTGCAAAGTATTAAAACATTCTTTTATATAAATTACTTCAAAAATTTGTCACTTTTTATTTACATGTTTTTAGGTCTCTACTTCCCATTTTATAGTCTGAAATTGCAACAGTGGATGTTTCTTTAATTACCTCGTAAGAAAAATTTTGGACTTCACGCTGTAGAGATTTTCCCCCAATTATGAAAATTAATACTTCAAATTCTAATTCATTCTGAACAGGAAAAGTATAGAGCCTCATTAACATCCTTACTGTGAGGGTAAGTCCTAGTTTATGCTGTGGGGCTAAGTTGATGGGAGATACTCTGTGTGCCGCAGAATGCGCATCTCCCATCACCTTAGCTACTTTGACTTACCTCACTGTCTTCACTTGGCTGTGTCAACCAGTAATGCTCTCCCGTCGATGCAGCCTTACTCTGCTTGGAGGGGTGGAGTTACTACATTGGCGGGAGAATAGTTCTGGGATCGATCGAGCGGGTCGACAGTGACCACTCAATCAATCAGATGGATCAGCACAGCTTTTTCAATATAGACAAGCCTTAAATCTCCAGCAAAGAACTTTGTGTTAGATGTGCAACCAACAGCATCTTCTGATATATTGAACTAGCACTAGTCAAGAAAACTGAACTGATTCAACCATGCTCCTCTTCTCCATCAGAGTTTGTACTTTTGAAGTCATTTAGGTGCTGTTGACAATTCCACTCTGATGTGCTTGTGTGTGGATTGAGGTGCCTATCTTGAAGGCTCTTTTGAAAAAGAACAAATTTTTTTTGATCTGTGTGCATGAATGACAACATAATTTTCATGCATTGCACATGTAAATAACCCTTTAATGTTAACACTGAGGGCAGCTTTGTTATGAGGTGGTGATAGAAGGGTACTTTCTGTGGCAAAACTGCAAAATCGTATCACGACCCTTCCTTTTCTGCTCTTGTTAGGCCCCCAACTAAGTGGCAGACCTAAAAATGGGGGTGGGTGGGGGACAGATGGGACCTTGGCTGAAGATTATAGTAGAGTTGAATCTTAGGCCTTGTCGATACTAGGAAGTTTTGTCTCCAAAACAGTCCTAGCGTACTGCACCCCACTCTTTGCTGACAAAACTGCCCTGTTTTGCTGACAAAATAATACCACCAAAATGCGTGGCATAGGGCTATTGTCGGCAACATTAATGTGGCAGTGTCCGTGTGGACACTCTGCCTCCTTATACCAGGGAAGAGCTGTCATACTTGTCAATTTTGATGCTCTAACTGAGCAGTGAAATTGACAAAGGGGGTTCCCGGGCAGCAGGGCTTCAGCTGCCTGGGGCTCCCTAGCGTCCTGGGCAATGTTCCCTCTAAGTTGATGATGCAGCTGAGCAAGTTCTGGTAGTTGTTGAGCGGCAGTTTATGAAGCATGGTGCCGCATGGGCAACAGATTTTTGGCGCCAGAAGCGTCAGCATGCCTAAGTACCTGAATTCAAAAGAAATGCATAGATGTTGCCTGTCCGTTGGAACTTTAATAAAAATGTTAAACTGAAATACCGTAGTTTTATTTATTTACTAAACAAATGTGAGATGATGACACTTGCCGCCTATCTAGCCTCTACCATCACCTACACCTCACAGTTTTTGTCGCCTGTATTTTGCCATGTGGTCATGAATGTCTTTTGTGCTATAAATGGGGATAAACTTAACATTTTTAAATGCAGGGGTCAGGGCACCAGCCCACTTGAGACCAGTCAGTTCGCTAGCCACAAGTGGTCCCCAGCCCCATGGCTGACCGGCTGATTTAGGTGAGAACAGTTGCCTCTGAAACAAAGCTGATAACTTGAATTAAGGGGAGGGATTGACTGTCCCTCAAGAACTGTCCCCCTCCTGGGCACCATCGGATCCCTACTGCTGCTGTCACCCAGCTGCCGTTTCTCCTTTGCTTTCAGTGGTATTTTGCCCCTAAACATGGCCGCTTCCTGTCACTCTCTGGCTGAAGGACTGGAAGCCAGAGAGCAGTGAAAAAGTGAGTGGAGGTAACCAGCTCATTCAATTATATGGCCCATGTGAACTTTGTAACCCAGCTTTCCCACAGCTTTATAGAGGGAACATGGCACTGGGGGCTGGGTGGATCCCTGCAGACAGTCCCTCGGAGGCGTCCTTGGGAATGTCATTTACCACCCACCTGCAGCCCTACATTACCTCCTTTGCTCACTGGGAGATGTCTTGGAGGAAATTGGGGGGGCTGTGGAAATGGGGAGACCCTGGGGGGATCACTCACTGCTCAGGCTGGAGAGAGGGGGAGAAGGGATGTGGGGGTTGGGCTGTGCGTGTGTCTGTGATAGGTGCATGGGTGTGCGATGGCCGCTGCACGGCTGTGCACCCACGCAGCTTAGAGGGAACATAGGTCCTGGGTAGGAGCTGCCACGGCTGCGAGCCCTGGAGCCTGCTCATACCACCAACTGGGAAGCCCCCCCCGGCTGCAGCCTCCCGCTGCCAGAGACGGAGTAGCCTTGGCAGCTTCAGGCCCTGCACCGGGGCTCTGGGGTCTCCAGCGGCAGCAGAGATAGCTGTTGGGGCTCCCTGGTTGCTGGCCGCAGCGGGGCTGCAACTGCTGGGGGCCCCAAGCACAGTGCCTGGGTCCTTGGCAAGGGTGGGGGCCAGCAGGGAGCCTGTAGGTCCCGCACACTGCCTCTCTCGTCGGTGCAAGTGGTCCTAGTGATACACACAAAAAGATGGCTGTGTGGACACTATGCCGTGGCTGTCTGCCAGCAAAACTCCCTAGTGTAGACATAGCCTTAGTAAGATGCAGTTTGCTGGGTTGATAGGTTTCCTATACCTTTAACAATCACCTGCTTTTAGCGATGGCTATTCACTTTTGCAAGGGTGCATTAAACACACACTTGCATCAGTATGGGGAAACAAATCGGCTTCAATTATACCATAATGGGTGGAGTGTGTATAGAAGGAACAGTGGTAGTGGGAACTTGAGATGTTTTGATTGGCTCTCCTGTCTTGTCTGGAAACTGACTTCAAAAAATAATGAAAGGAAATGACAGTGTGCGTCATTAAGGCTGCTGAGGGGTGGGGTCCTGATAAATTTATGAAATCTAGGGCTATTTAAAGATTGAGATTGCCCCTTTCCCAAGATTTGTTTATCCCTTGGTAACTGCACTGAGTAGCTTTTTTGCTTCTGAGGAATGGGAAGGTTTTCTGTTAAATCTCAGTAGTTACACAGATGTCATCTCAAGTGAAGTATCTCACTGCTTAATAGGGCATCTTGAAATGTTCGCTGTCCAAGCAGGAATGCATGCAAATCAGTGTATGCACCTAATATGTATAGGGACTGTAAAGCACTGTTGAGTATGTGGTGTCCTTTAAGTAATTTTGATGGTGGAGGAAACAAGTCCATTAAGTACCAGGGATGACTGGGTGGGTCTGATTTGCAAAATTTTGCAGGCATTAAAATCCTGTATTCACACATGTAGATGGCTTTGTAAATGCAAACATAGGGGGGGTTTGCATTCCAGACCAGCTGCACCTGCACATATTATGGGCATATTAGATTTTGCTTGTTAAGAAGTTCGCTCTCTAGCTCGTGAAGGGAGGTAGCATGCATAATCCTTAATGTATGAGATCCTAATTATGTGGCTTGTGATAATGTATAATTCATTTTCATTTATCCACTGGTATATAGTATATTGTGTGTATAACAAAATGAAACATACCTTAAATGACTCCCTAAGCAATGAGCAAATCAGTTACCTGTCAGAGCTGGCTCTTCATAGGCCTAACTAAATTTCTATGTTTCCAGCATGATTTGTATAGCGGTTTAAAAATATTAAGGGTATTCTTCTTTTACGGTGGTTTAACGCTCTACACATCAGCAGACTTGCTCCTGGATGTATAGCTCAGGGAACTGAGAGGTTTAATCTGGTCCTATGTGGGGACAGGCTTGTTTTTTGTTTAACGCTAAATATCAGCTCCCTGAAGAAGAAATTGGACGGTGTTAACATGTGTCTCACAGTGGCAATTTAGGGCCCAGTTGAGAGATCAAAGTACCCAAGCAAATGATAGGAATGTTTCTAAAATTGTGTTCCTTTTTTAAATATAATTTTTTGGCTTATTTAGTGAACTGTATATCTGAAAAGGGGCCTGAAATTCCTGCATACAAATTTGAGTGTCACCACCTGAAAACTTTCAGTTTCATGGAAATGAAAATAAGAGAAGTGAGCAGGGGAAGATGGGATCAGAATTGTCAAATCAATGTTCAGTTTGTAATTACCTCCATAGAAATTACTTAAATCTCCTGTGTTTAAGATTTTCATCTCATTTACTTGCAGTCAATCAGTAGATGCTGAGAAGGGAGGTGAGGATGTGGTGGTGGGGAACTTCGGACAAAAACAGTCTGACCTGAAGAAACCAGCTGTTGCTTCCACACAGGGTGTGCTCCTTTGCCTGCATCTCCTAAACCGAAGCTTTGTTGGCTTGTTTACATAACAGCCTCATCAGCAAAGATATAGATCATTGGAACTTTGTGTTTTTGTTTTAAAAAAGCCCCTCTGATTTGTCTTTGTAATGTAGTTTTTAGATTAGCTTTAGTTCCCGTTATATGCTGTGAATCTGCCTGTGTTGTAAATTTCGAAAACACTAGCTTGGTCATGCCTGTAAAGGGAAACCCAAGGGAAAACTAAAACTGACTTGACCACAAACTATAGTCTGGAGTGGGAGGGGAAATGAGAATGTGGCTAACTGAGCGTTCCCATGTTCCAAAGGGGTAACTGTGTCAGTCTAGTTCAGCAAGACAAACAAGGAGTCTAGTGGCACTTTTAAAGACTAACAAATTTATTTATTTCTCATGAGCTTTCGTGGGAGAAAATCCCACTTCAGACGCTTGAAGATGAAGTGTCTGATGAAGTGGGATTTTCTCCCACGAAAGCTCATGAGAAATAAATAAATTTGTTAGTCTTTAAAAGTGCCACTAGATTCCTTGTTTGTTTGACTGTACAGGCTCACTATGATGCACAAGTTGCTGTCCAATATAAAAAGTGGGAAAAAATTGAAATAATTTTCTCTGATCTTTCTTTTAAGGAACTTCAAGTGGTTGGTTGTAACAACAGTAGAAAAATAAGGGGCTGGTTTTTTTTTAAGACTTTTTTTCAGTCAACTAAAAGTATAATTTTCAAAAACATTTAAATGGCATAGGAGATTAAATCCCACTGAACATCAGTGGGACTCACGCTTCCATGTGTTTTGAAAATTCTCCCCTATGTTTCTATGGTATTATTCCAAGGAAAGGCATTTACAGTAGTTCCACGGTGTAGACCTCTATCCTGCAGGCTGAACTGTGTGCGCACTGTGTACAGTTATGTAGCTCCACTGACTCCAGTGGAGGAAGAAACAACGAGAGTCCCGTGGCACCTTATAGACTAACAGATTTTCTTCGGCATAAGCTTTCATGGACTATAACCCACTTCGTCAGATGCATGACGCATAGTCAGATGCATAGTCCACGAAAGCTTATGCTGAAGAAAATCTGTTAGTCTATAAGGTGCCACAGGACTCTCGTTGTTTTTTGCTGTACAACAGACTAACACGGCTACTCCTCTGGAAATTTCTACAGTGGAGGAAGAGGAGATGAGCAGAGTGCATGCCAGCGGAAAACTTTCATTACTTGACACAATGAACCCAAATTGATCTCTCCCCACCAAAGATGCCTCATAACTAAAGTCAGAACTTAAATTAGAATATCAGACTTTAAAAGCAGCATTTAGACAGGCAGTTTCACACTATCTTGCGGGCAATTCATCTTGAATCTTGTCCTTAATGAGTTAGGTTTTTGTACCCTTAGTACCTGAATGGGAACGGTGGGGAAAATAAGATGAAAAATGCTTTATCACTTACATAAGTTTCTAGTGTACCCATCCTGAAAGATGATCTATTATTTAGGTTCTGTTTTTGTTTTGTAAGGCGCCTTGATGCATGGGAAAATCAATCACTGATATTGTTCTTTGTGTCCATTGACATGCTCTCTGCCCAGTCCTTCATCTTCCACTGCAGTCACACCATACTCACTAATCAGTTCTGTTTTTGACTCTAATGCAGGGATGTCAAACTCATTTGCTATGGCGGGCTGGATTTGACTTAAATGTACTTCAAGTGGGCTGTACATACCATAAATCGAAATACTAGGGCACTCTCATGATGTCATAGAGCACTGGGTATGTGAGACTGCGCTCCACGAGATCACACACACTCTGTGTTAGGGAGAGCATGTGGTGTCACGGAGCACAATCTCACATAGACAGTGCTCCACGATCTTGCGACACGCTTACAGCATTGCAGAGCGATGGGTATGAGAGACCACATACTCACTCACACACATTCTCTCTCCCTCTGTTAGAGAGAGTGTGCACTCCTGCAGAGCGCAGTCACGAGCCGGATGGAAGAGGTTCACTGGCCACATGTTTGACACCCCTGCGTCTAATGCTCAAGTGTCATTTGATCACTTAGTTTTGCACAGTCATATGCAATTCACATTGTAATGAATCATTCTCACAGCCACCTTGAAACTCCACTGGTCAGTACTCTGTCTTGTTGCTTCATAGGGAAGTTCACATACTAATTAAAGGAGTGGCATGAAGAATTACATCAATATTCCAAAGGAGGTGAAATCATATTAGTGGAATTTTTTTTTTTAAGGCAGTTTGATTTACTCACTATCTATATTGACCTAAATGAAAGCGAAGCTGTCAAATGAAAAATAACATCTGGAAGAAGTGCCTTTACCTGTGCGGCTGACATCTTTGATTATTGAAATGGAGATGAGAAATCTCCAACTTCCTTTTGCATTGTTTTAAACAGTGTGATTTGTACTTGGATACTGTGTACTTTATACAGTGTGATTACCTCTTGGCTAGTGGAACTAGCCTGCTAAATTTCACTTTTGTTTCTGGTCACTCTTTTGCTCTCTGCTTGTCTGTTAGCAGTGTTTTGGGGTCATGCAACAGCAGGGAAATTAATGTACAAGTCAAAATGAAACCCTTTTCCAACTTGTGTTAAGTTTGATACAGCCATTTTTAGTCAGCTCTATCTTGGGCCTAATCTAATGCTGCCCCCTTTTAAAATAGAAGCATCACTCATTTAACACTTGCTGAAATTAAAGATGCAGATTTGAGATGTATCCTGAGGGGAATGAGTGTCGTGCTGTCTGGGGTGGCTCCTGACTGTGAATGCCAGTGTCTGGGCCTAAACCGTTTGCACGTTCCATAATTGGATTTCACCAACGCATGACAAATGTGAACGCCTAACGCATTATAACACTGTTACCATGAATCACAGACAGTCGCCTTGGGCATTTGTCTGTTTTGCGACCTAAGCAAGCTGGGCTTAGTGATAGTTAATTGCCATATGGTAAAGATCACAAAAACTTCTGGTTGCTTCCAATTCCAAGAGACGAGTTACTTATCCCAGGTCAATTTGTACCTCAGAATTCACACCAAAGACAATGTTTTTTGCCATTCCTATAGTAAACTTACTACGGAACTATCAACTAGGAAAAAGAAATGAGTTATTTACAGGTTAAAGAAGGCAAACACATACACAAATTAGTTACAAATGGTGACTGAGTTATGTGGCAGCACTGACTGTCTTTTCAGGATAACACAGATTGAGGGTCTCTGCTTTTGACTCATAACCCCAGCCCTGTGAGAATCCAAACAGTAAAAGGAGAGAGAATTTTCTTGTGTTCCTGTTTGTCCATCATTCAAGGTAATGGACTTTGGTTTTTTGCACGTAACACCTTCCTGGGTTTGAGAGAGCCGCAGACCACATCATTGTGGTTCCACAATGGCTCATTTTGTTTTGGTGGTGATTCTTGATGGGCAGTGGACTACTCCTCCTGATTGAGTGAGTTCACAGTTTCACAGTTGGTATTTTTACAGTTACAAAGCAAAATTTACATATCACCTTATAGCACAGCTTTCAGACATTATAAGTGACATTAATGCATGTAGCAACTTGCAAATAATCCCTAAACACATTCATATAGGCCTCTCTTGAACACTACTAACATGCAGACCAACAAGCTGGTCTGGTTTCCAGCTATGATTTTGTCAGTTCTCATCTGACACTTGGCAAGAGCTGGCATCTGGTTTGCCAGCGTCCCAGTGAGCAAAGCAATGGAGTTGATCAGGTGAGTGCTTGTGATATTGCGAGGCTAGAGTTCAAAGTGTGAAGATTCCCAGCCACGTCTCTTCACCGCAGTTGTTTGCTGCTACCTGCTCCCAAAGAACCAATGGTTCTCCTGCCACTTCCCCCTGTTTACTTACGAATCTGTATAATGTGTCATCTTGAGTGTAGCAAAATTAGGGCCACTCTTGCCAGATCTGAATCCTGTGTAACTGTATTGAAATAGGGTGAGTTGATCTGGATTCACAACTAAGCAGAACTTGATCCTTTTTCTCAGGCAAATGGTGTTCTCTGGGGTATAGATAGGACGAGTGACCATGAATAATTTCAGAACAAATAAGTCACAGAGGTGTAGCTGTGTTAGTCTCTAGTTCAGCAAAACAAACACGGAGTCTGGTGGCACTTTTAAAGACTAACAAATTTAGACTCCTTTTTTGTTTTTCAGAACAAACAAGACTCAGTTCTCCTGACTTGCCTTGTGCTAGAAGCATATATAATTATAATTGATGGGACTAGACCGATTTATTAGGAGAAAAAGGGAAATTGTCTGAGATCTGGTCATGCACTTTTCCTAACTGGGTGAAACTCGTAATTAAATACTTATTAAATTAGCTCGTTATAACTGAGTTCATTTCAATAAGATGATTTAGTGAAAGCTTCTGTCTTAGATAACTGTTACTGAACCCATTGGCAGGAAAGCTCAGTGTGTACTGCAGATGGCATGGGAAGGGATGGGGCCCCAGTGAACAAGATACACCAGGGTCCCAAATTTCTCTTGGTGGGTCTGACCTTTTCCAATAAAATAAAGTTTCTACTAGGATTTCATTTATAAGCAATATCTTTTTAACTCCTTCCTTCCTACTGGCTTTGTCTAAAAATGAAGACCCAAACAAATCCCAAATACCTGCATGTTTTAACAATCACTTTTTTTAAAGGCAGGACAGTGAACTTAATGTGTTCCTAACTCTTGCAAAAAGTGCCCAGGTTTGTTTTCTGTGACACAAGAGCTGAAAAGACTGAGTTTATCACAAATTTCTCATGCTCATCTCAGTTCCAATTCCTCAACTAGTGCCTACGTACTTGGTCGAGCTTTAGTGGGAGGGGGAGGGAGAGGGTGCTAGATGACCTCTTAAGGTCTCTTTTCCAGACCTACATTTCTTTTATTCTCTAACGGTTTATGGGACTAACCTTAGGGAAGAACTCTTCATCTGATGTGGGGGTGACTTTAAGTGCAGGCCAGATGCAGTTGTTTGTTGCGCTATGTACTCTGCGACAATTCATATCTTTAGCAGGAGCATGCTGGACTGCTGGCCTTTATGGAGGGCACATCTTTATTAAAGATGAGGGCAGCTGCAAGTTGTCTCCATGGATTACTGTGGCTCCATTGAATGCTAAACACGGCACAGCCTAGGGCTCCTGACAAGTTGCTGAAGTGGTTTATGTTTGGGCGAAGAGTAGGCATCCAGCTAGGACTTGCTAACTTAGATGTTACTGTAAGTTGTTGGAAGGCCTTATTGAGAGGGGGAGAGAAAGGCTGGCTCTGGGCCATCCACTTTCCGTTCTATTCCAAAATGTGTGTATGTATTGAGAAGCCTGATTTGTTTCAAAGCCACTTCCAGCTTGGCCTGATTTGAGAGCGTTAACCAGTTGAGTTTGATCTCTTCATTGTTGCACAGAAGGGTTTTAGACTAGCTTACCAGGCTTTTACAAGCCTTCATGGAAGGCATTAGAGAGGACATCTTGTTAACTCGTCCTTTGGATTTACTTAGTGTTGTGTGGACTCCCGGAGTTTCCTCCCAGGCCACTAATGTTGTCATTTAAAACCTCTCTTTGGGAAAGTGGTCTTATTAGCCCTGACACCAGCAGGGTGAGGAGATTGCAAGATCTGATCTTCTGTGAATCTTTTTTTGAGCTTCATCAAGGACCCAGTGTTTCATAAGTCAGATCTTGCTTTTAATAATTTATTCTTCATGTTACATAAGAAGTCTGAGGGTGCAAGATGGTCTGTGGACCTGGAGTAAAAGGTGATTCCATTTCCAAAAAGTTTATAATCTAAATAAGAGAAGTTACAGTCCCAGCATGTAACAAGCAATTGAGATGAAGAAAACTACAATAAGAACATGCTTTTATACGGGACAGGTTATGTGGAAATCTAGTTGATGTCAAAGTCCAAAGTAACTTCTGGTCAGACTTTGTATTAAGACAGTTTCTTTGGCTCAGATTTCAAAAACGACTGACTGTTTTGGGTCCATCAATTTTTCAGTGTTCATCTAAATGGCTGGATCCTGAGAAGAAGGTGCTCTTAAAGTATCTCAAGTTGAACACTCAAAATTGTTAGTTACTTTTGAGGAACTTGGTCAATGTTATTGACTTTACTGCAATGTGCAATTTCTCTTGTTTTTTTGTGGCTGGTAGACTGGACCTTTTCTTTAAAAAGGGAGCAAGTGTTGAGGAAAAGAAAACAACTGTTAACTTCAACAGACAGATGTAAAAGAGCAGCATCTTTAAATGGATGATTGGACAGGGAACGAACTTGTCCTGTGTAGAAGAGGCTTACATCATCCTAAATAAAGTCCTTCTTTTCTCAGTTGGCAGTCTTTCAACTCATCAGGTGAGGGGCTTCACCCCAGTAGGATCCACAATTGAAGCATCTGAGTACCTAGACCTATGTGGTATTTCAGCTGTTCAACCAGCAATAAAGGTGATTGCTAAATTAACCTTCCGGTGCTGAGGAACCAAGTAGAAAAGAGGGCTAAATTGCTCTGGAGGATTTCGTTTCCCTTTCTGAGCATAGATCCTTCATCATGAGTTGCCCATCTCCTCTGAACTGGTGTCTCCTTTTTTTATTCGTCGTCTTGAATTGACAGCATTCCCTCTTACAGTTGGATCCATTTGCTTTGTGTTTAATGGTGTTTAATTCCATGGCCAAGGGAATAATTAGTTGGACTTAAGTCCTAGGCTTTGGGAATTTTTGCTGCTTATGTGAAAGGGAGGTATGTTAGGGAAAACAGATGTGGAAAGCTTTCATGGTGTGTTGGCTTCTCTATAATTAAGTAGCTCAGTTAGGGCACAACCTTGCAAGATGCTTAATGTTCTGATTCCAGTCCAGCTAAATACTTACTCATGTGCTTAGAGATAAGCACAAGCTTAAGTCCCATTGAGGGCAATAGGACTACTATACTTTAAGTTAGGCACGTACTTAAGTGATTTGCTGGACCAAGGCAATGATCGGTGTTCTGCAGGATCAAGCCCAAAGAGAGGAGGGAGAGTCTTGTAGTTGGGACAATGGATTGGAAGTTGGGAGAACTTAGTTCTAATCTTGGTTCCACTACATTCATTTCCCACCAGTAGTGGCCACTCTCTCCACCAGTAAAAGGGGAATGATATTTCTTTCTTAAATAACAGGAGTCTTGTGAGGCTTAATTCATTCATCTCTGGAAAGACCTTTGAGATCATCCAATGGAAGTGCTGCCGAAGTGTGAGTTATTAGTTGTTTCAATTACCTGAGACGACAACATGTACTAATTCCAAAGGGGTAGCCATCTTAGTCTAGTTCAGTAAAGCAAGCAAGGAGACCTGAGCCCTTTTAAAGACTAACAAATTTATTTTTTGCATGTGTTTCGGTGGGTGAAGTCTCACTTCCTCAGATGCTAGAAAATGGAAAAAACTTAGTGTGGGAGGGAATATAAATTCTGTGATTACATTTCACTGCATCAGGTCAGATTACTTCAGCATATCACACAAGTTATATAGATTCAAACACAACATATCAGAAAGTGGTGAGGTTGAGAGAGGTAAGAATCACTGTAATGAAAAACCAAAGGAGGAGTCCTCTGGCACTTTTGAAGACCAATGTTTGTAATAAGAGAGCCAATCAGATACTAAGTGTTTATTTTGATCTGAGCAAGTCAGGACCTGAAGGGGGGAATAATAGGGCTGTAGGGGTATTGATATAGCAGGCAAGTGCCCTCTTTTCTGGTCTCTTGGCCAAATTAGTGTGATTGAAAGGACACTCAAGTTAGAGAAGCCTAAACATGGTTGCTTTTAAAATTGTTTTTTTCTTATAGGCCTTAAAGAAAAGGTCCTTGTTACAAAATTCATCTTGGGTGGGGGAGGGAAGAGCGGGGAAGTCCCGATTTTACTCTTTACATTTCACCCATAATGGTGGGTGAAAACTGTACTGGTGATACCATATTAGGAGTAATGTGATACCATATAAGGAGTAATTTTGGTCATTTTTCATTTTCCCATTGTCATGCAGCGGTATAACTTCCCTCTTACCTGATGTTGTCAAGAGTCACAGAATGTGAGAGACAAACAAAAAGGTTCTTCAGAGGTTCCTTTTCATGTTCTTTAAGAGCAGTCCACATTTTGGATCTGACATTAACTCCTAGCGTCCATTTTTTGTGATTTCCCTCCTGGCGGTTCTTCAGAACTTGTGCTAATGACACTGAGAAACTAAAAAATAAAACCCTTTCCTTCTCTGTTCCCCAACCCCAAATATTTGTGCCATACCAAATACATTTCTGCACAGTTGCTATTCCCTGTTCTGTGGGCAGATACGTTTGTTTTGTCCTATGTATATAAAACTTATCTATTAAGGCAAAAGCCCTATATTTTGCCTTGAACCTTAAAAGAAAAACTAACATTTAAAATGATCAGATTTTTTTAATCTATTCAGTTTATAGCAAAGCAAATCTCCATATTAAAAATGGTCTTCCTAGCACTGCACTGTATAGCTGATACTGTATATGTGACCTCTGTATTAACATGGGTGAACTGATATTGACTAGTCAGGCAGCTTATTTCCAGTGAAAGAGAAGAATCTTTTGATTATTTTTTTTTTAAAAAAAGCCTGATTGATGGTGCCTAATTCCAAAACCTCTAGAGAAACAATGTCTGCATGTCATCATGTACTGAGAGTTGTAATTCTATAGGTGTCCAAAGGAAACACACACTGTCCCTGTGCCAACTGTGTCTTGCATTGTAAAAGCCCCAGAAACCTGAAAAATGTTTGATTAACCAGTGTATGGGGAGCAGCTGTTTGTCTCTGCACGCCCTATATTAATGATTTATTCTGGTCACAGCAGAAAACCGTGTATAAAATATGTATGTGGGTCTCACAAGCCTGAATGTGCATTTGTTAAAGATTAAAAATCACATTGAACAATGAAGCAATTGTATGTTGGGTCATGTTTTAACAACGAGGTAGGAAGGAACCTTAGAAAGACTCATGTGGTTTAAACGTTCAGTTAATGAATGCTGATCTCCTGATGTCTGTTGGCAATCCGTGGGAGTAAAACGTTTCACGGGTCTTCGGAGAAGGAAGGGTTCTCTGCAGTTCCCTTTTCTGCTATGGCCTTGTTGTGCAAGGACAGAACTCTTCTCCAGGCACCTTCTGGCTTTTTGTCTGTCTTTTCCCCTCGGTTTCTTGAAGCACTGCCCCCTCCTTGTGGCGTTGCCTTGTACACGACCAGCATTTGTTGATTCATAAATTTTTGAAGGCACTGGAAACCCTTATGACCCCAAATTCTCTAGTGTGTGTTAAGCAGGGGGACAGACTAAGGTAGCTGAGCCGGCTGTCTGACACAGGCCATAGAATTTCATTCAGTAATTCCTGCATCCAGCCCTCGGTATTTGTTATAGACAGGCAGAGAAGGCTTGCCAGGTAACCATGTGGTGTCAGTGAGAGCATGTCCTCAGACGTGGCTGACAGCACTGGGTTATCAAGAGCTGTTTGTTAAATGTAGGAGGAATTCTTTATCTTGCTGAGGACCTCTTTAGTCCAAGGGCAGGGCTGGATCAATAGGGGCTGCAGCCCTGGATCTTGGTCTAAAGGGGGGGGGGGGGGGGGGCGGCCCAGGCCGCAGCCCCTAAGGCCCCTGTGTTGATCTGCTTCCCCCTGCCCCCCGTCCTACTCAGGCTGGCACAGTGCCTGTGGGACATGGGGGAGTGCTGAGAGAGGCCCTGCTGGTACTGGGAGGGGACAGGGCCCTGGGGCCAGAGGCCATGCTTATGCCCTGCCCTGTGGCAAGCCGATCTGCCCTCGGGAGCAGGGTAGGCTGGCACGTGTCCACTCTGCACCTGCGGTGGGGCAGTTCCTGTGTGGGGTGGCCTCCGGCACGGCCCTCCAGGCCGCTATGTTGGGGCCTCTGCAGCAGGTCCCAGCGAGGCAGATGTCAATGCTCCTGGTGCTGGAGGGCCGAGCCAACCCCGCCTGCGGGGGAGACCAGCCAGCCGGGCTGGGGGAGTGGCTGGGAGCGAGTGCTGCAGAGCACGGTCTTTGGCCCTAGTCCTCTGGTTGCCTCAGTGCCCCTATCCCCCCAGGGCTGGCCTGGCCTCCCCTCCTCCCCCCGCCAGTGGGGCTGGGGTCCCGGGGGGCAGGCATGGTGATGGGCAGCTCAGGGCTCCTTAATCTGGCCTTGTCCAAGGGCATCAAAATGCAGTCTGCTAAGGTTGTAAAGCTGTGCCAGTCTTCATAGGTAAATGCCAGGGGCTCCCACTGATGCTAGTGTGGAACTGCAGCTGATGGCAGGAATAAACTACGTAAATCAAGATTTGGGCCACAACCTAGCACTCTTGGCATGTCAGCAGGCCTTGCAGCAGGGTAACCGTGAGTCCTAATAGCGCTGTAGCTGTGATCCGGAGACTCCTGTGCCTACAGTTACTAACAGGAAATGTCTCTCAGCTGTTGACGGCATGCTTGCTTCCCTTTCCTTTAAATATATTGTTTGATTGCACCTGATCTCCTGTGGTCTGGAATGTGCTGCCTTGATTGGTGTTATTCTCTTTAAATAAGCTTTATGATGTGACATGAGGAGGAGCTGATGAAGCACAGACTATCATCGTCACTTATAAAAGCACACAAATATGGTGTGTGCCTCTCACTTTTAGTGTATTGCCTTGGAGGAGCTGGAGATAGGTTTCTCCAGTGGGTGGTCAAGCTGAAAAATATTTTGCTGCTGTAGGTTATTCTGAGCTCACTTTTTGGTACTCTTGGCTGCTGATACCATGGGTCCTACTGCAGGGGTTGACCAAAAATGGACTCTCATGTTAACCTTTTTTAAAAAAAAAAAGTGACATAAAAGATATGCTGATCAGATGTACATTGAGGGTCCAGATAAGTTGACCTAGTAATAAACTGTCCACTATTTACTCGAGTGGTCCTAGCTATATTCTCCAGAGATGAATTAGGCTCTAAGGGTGAAACCCTGGCCTCATTCATTCAGTGGGAATTTTGACACTGGTTTCAAGTGGAGCCAGGGATACACTGTTCCACTAGAGGACCCTAAGGGTTAGAGGAGATGTTCCTTACATCTTTCTCTTTCTTATTAGTGGAAATGAGACTCTTAAGGTGCAAGCCCTTGGCTGCCTCTGGCTTTCCAGATCCTACTAAAGTGCAGAAAAATGATAAATCCCTCAGTTAATAAATCAGTGAGTGTCCTAATACACACAGGGGGTCTTTCTCTCCTTTCAACTACTCACCTTCCTTATTTCCCATAACCTAATTGGATAGTATTGGTTTCAGAGAGTGGAGTTCCCAGAATTTCTTTTGACACATGCAGTGTTAATTCTATCTCTTCTCTCCCACTTAAATCAAAAGGAATTCAGTTATTTGTAACTGTTGACTTGTTAAGAATGAAGTAAAATGTAGATTTTTAGAAACTTCTTGGTAATTAAAAATAAATATTAATCTAGCCTAATATAGGGACAATCTTGGCTAGAGAACTGTACCCATAAAGACAGAGAGCAATGGATTTTTTTGTCTGACTTTAAAAATGTTTAAGTTCTTATGGAAGAGCAAAAATATAACATTAAAGATCTTTTATACTGTAAGCTTTTTGGTGCTCGGGTAGGGATGAGATGCAAATAACTGGGATGTTTAAATGATCCTCAGCCCATAAAACTGGGCAGTTGGCAGTGTGTACTGAGTGTCCCTGCAGATTTCCAGGGCTAGCTACCTCAAAAAAGACAATCCTGGGAAAACCTGGACGGGTGGCAACCCCAAGCAAGGACTATTACCTGATCTATGTTTGTATACCAACTGAATCTGAAGCCCCACAATCACTTGCCTCACTGCTTCTTCATATTAAATACATGTTGATGATAAATATTGGTCCCAAAGGACACCTGCCTTCCTGTGATCCCTCCAGCCTTTATTAGCTTTCTTCTTGCCTTTGGTGTCTTGTCACTACAGAAATGCTTGTGCCAAAAGATGGGCTTTGCAGTGGGTTTAGCCAAGGGTTAGATTTGGAGCTGGTAAGTCACATCACTGGGGTACCTTTGTTACGAGAGCATGTTGCCCCCTGCTCCTGACAGTAGTGACCAGCTCACACCTTTGATTTAAACATCCCTAATCTTCAGCTTTCTGCATCACTCCAGATCAAGGCCATTATGGAAACTCTGTACGGTCGAGGTGGCCATCATCTGCTGTCTTCCAAACTTAGTCTAGATTTCACTTGAATCTCTCATACTCATAAGTTTTTGGTGATTCCAGTCTTGGACTCGTGCTGGAAAGGCTTTTTTGAGAAGGAAGGTTTTGCAGTCGTATTAGGAGACTGGATTCATTAATAGTTATAAAGCACTCTGGGGTCCCAATATGGAAGTCCTTATAGAAAGCAAAATATTGTTTTACTACACTACTTTAAAGTGTATTTAAAATCCTATTATATTAAACCCAAACTTCCTTACTTGTATTTATAATCTCTGAGTTATTAAAACTGATAATTTAAAAAATAAAATCTGCTAGTTATAAATGCTGTTTGTTTTTCTCCATGTTACTCAGCTCAGACAGTAATAAAATATACTAGTCAGTTTAACCTTTGTTTTCAGTTCTTTCTCTTACTGGCTGTCATTTACTAGCACAATCCTGTAATATTTAGGTCCTAAATACTGCTGGGAAATGTTTAAATCCACTTGGGATATCTACAAACAGAGACAATTAAAGGAACACTTTCTTCTGTACTTTAGGTTTTGATAAACCTGCCAAAGCATTAATTATGGACCTCCATTAACTTGATGGTGTATCCTTTTTTAAATTCATTGATCTAGATAGCTTAGACATACCAGAGGTGGATGAATCCAACAAAGTTACATTTTAAGGATTTTAGTCATGCTTGCGTAAGAATTGTTCAGAAATTTCAAGCACAGCAACAAGTCACAAGCTTCTGATTTTTTGTCTGTTGAGAGTTGTGTGGCAATATATGACTAGATAACATTCATTTCTTTACATGCAGCAGCACCTGATTCCTTCAGGGAAAAGTGATTAATATAGAGCTGAAAGGGGGAAAAAACCAGAAGCCCGGGTTTGTAATCTGTGCTGCACCCAAATGGGTTTCTATAGCTCCAGGCATGTTATGACAGCATGTGGGTATTGCAGCTTGCTGCAAAGGATTTACTTTTTTTTTTTTTTTTTTTTATCATAAACCACTTCTTTCATAAGTTTAAATGTGGGATAAACATTTCTTCTGGACTGAAAATTGCAATAGAAACACCCTGCCTATATGGGAGCTTTATGCTTTTGAATGAAATGCATTTTTTCTAAACAGCCTCGGGATCTAGTTTAGTTTTAATGTTTTTTCCTAATATCTATGAAATGAAAAATGTGTCACCCCGAGGCCTAGTTGTGTCTCCCACATTGAGGGAAAGAGGGGAAAGCTTTAAAATGAACAGAACTTTTTGTTCTCAGAAATGACTTGCTATTCATGTGTGTGTGTGTGTGCGCGTGCACGTGTGCCTATGTGAGAGAGAGGTGTTAAATTATAGCTACCCCATAGAGGTGCATGGCCTTTTAGGAAGCAGTCAGACTGCAGAGGCTTGCAGATCCTGAGTGGAAGAAGAAAGGATTGGCTGTATTGCTGTCTCCAGAGGAGAGTGGTGTTCTGGGTCATGGCTCCTTTGTCTATCAGGAAGAACATAGTAGCACCCAGAAGGGCAACCCTGTGGTGAAAGCATTTTTTGGCATAGTTTTTGGCAAATGTTAATGCTGAGAATATTTGGTGGCATCATAACATAAACACCAGCACTTCCATTCATGCACTTCATTCTTTGCTCTCATGCAACTGTCTGGTTGTAGTTTTGTGTTTGGAGTGAGTGGAGGAAATCTTGTGCGTGTTGATTGTATCTGTGGTGTACTTAGTACAGTACAGTTTAGTCCACTGGCTAATATGGAATTGTCTTGTCAAAGGAATTTGCCCAATAGAAACTTTGTCTGAGGCACAGGATGTATGTGTATATCTAGATTTTAATTACCACATGGGGGACCAGTTCACTGGGGATGTAACTGGCTCCTGAACTGATGATGCGATAGCCGATTTGAACTAGCTTTTCTCTCGGGAATAAGTCATCCTGGCTGTTGAGCATTGTTCTCTTTTAAAGAGCTTACTTTAAACAGTAAAGATTCCATCCCAAATTTTGTGGCACTTTTAAAGGCTAACAGATTTATTTATTGCATGAGCTTTTGTGGGAGAAAATCCCACTTTGTCAGATGCGTTGATGAAGTGGGATTTTCTCCCACGAAAGCTCATGTGATAAATAAATCTGTTAGTCTTTAAAAGTGCCACAGGACTCAGTTTGTTTTTCTGCAGTAGACTAACACGGCGACCCCTTTGGAACATCCCAAGTCTGTTACTTTTCAGAAGATGTATCTCTTTTCTGGTTCCTTCTCCTCTTGGTTTTCAAGGGTGAAACTTACAATGTTTCAACCAATGGGGACTCAGCACTGCGCAAACCAAAATCATAACCATTTCCGCCTTCCCCTCAGTCCTTTGACTTTGTGTTAACCTTTTATTCAGCTTAACAAACTTTGTCTTGCTTGCCATTTCTGCACAAAATTGAGTAGTGAGAAGCTATTTTAACTTGTTCTTTTCGATTTATTGTTGGTTGCACTTAAGGTACAGTCAGTGCTCGTAAATCCCCGATCAATTTTTAAAGCCCATTTTTATTGGGATTATAAAATGCCTTCGGATTGAATGCTCCCTGAGTGAGTTTGGGAACCAGAGCCCCTCACTTCTTGAAAATAGAACAGGATTTATTCTGTGTATTGCTAGCTGAAATCCTATGCTATAGCGCAGTTGGAATTTGTAAAGTTGGTAAAGCCAAAAAGAGCCGAGAATTTAAAAATTGCAGGATTATAGACCGTGAATCCCAGCGGTGGAGTAGGCTTCAGAGTAATGATTTCTGGAATCTTATTATATAGATATACAAATAGAAAGAAGATTGTCGTCTTCTACCACCTGGGTTTACTGCTCTCCATAACGTGACTTTGGAATAGTGTTTTTTGTGGGAGCACTGGAGGATGAAGCCTTGAATGTTTCAGCAGCAGCCACAGTTGTTTTTGCTTATTACAAGGCAATGACGGCAAATCTGCTTGCTGGGAGCGTAAGCACTGGATGTTTTGAGATGCTTGGAATGCTTCTGACTGGGCTGCAGCCATTGTTTTCTAAGCTCTCCCCGATCCTTACATTCATTTTCTTTTCCTTGCTGCCTGTGCAAAACTTGCTATTGGAAGGGTGTCATTAAACTTTTCTTTGCTGAATCTTTTTTTCCCCATAACTATACTAGAAATAGATGTTTACCTAACCTCATCCACTGTGTGTTAGTCTGCAGTAAGTTGCCATGCCACGGGCAATGTGTATATTCCCCATATCACTTGCTGAATAGAACTGTGTAAAAATATCTGCAGCTTGCTGGCTGCAAAAGAAGTTGGAGATTGTCTGCGTCTCTTTTAGATAATTTCACTTCATTGATTTCAGTTTTAATGTCTCTGCTGAGCAGTGAGCCCTTGGTGTCATGGGGGTACAAATAAGGGATGCTTCCCAAAGCTGTGTGTGATGCAGGGTTTGAGATCGGAGAAGGAAGCCGTTGTGACATAAGTGTCACTTCTCTCTCCTCCTGGGCGTGTTCACTGTTCTCTTCCAGAAGAACGAGACTCTGGGTTGAGTAGACAACTGGAGTAGTCAGTGGTGCAGTCAGCAGCTGTTTCCGCAATTCACATGCACAGAGCCATGAACTCCCATCGAACCTCTTCTATAGAGCAAGGCGATATTGGCCAGAGTAACTCATGCCTCTTTTTGAGGGCTGCCAAAGGATCTTTCTCTTACTAGGAATCTTGGTCTCACACCTCTGCTGTAGAACCAACTCACTAAGGCCATGTCTACGCTGCCACTGATATTTTAGTTATAAATTATAAAACTTGCATTGCTTAGGAGTGTGAAAACAGCATACCCCTGAGAGACATAAGTTACACCAAAGAAGTGCTGGAGAATCTCTCCCACCGACATAGCTCCTGCCATTCCCTCGGGGTGGTTTAAGTCTGTCGACGGGAGCTCTCTCCAGGCAGCATAGAGGAGCTACAGGACAGATCTTGCAGCGGCGCAGCTGCCTTGGTACAGCTGTGCCACAAGATCTCTTGTGTAGGCAAAGCCTAAATTAACTTCTCTCTTTGATTCCAAGGGGAAAATTGTCCTGCATTTAAATAGCCGACACATAGAGGGAAAGTGTCATGGGGTGGGTGTGGTTGGGCTTTGGACCAGAGCTTCAGATTTCTACTCAAGACTGTAGAGAATATTTTAGTGTGGTCTCAGCTTGTTCGATGTGATAAAGGAAGCTCGTCTGGCTGTGTACTTATGGGTTGCTTTCCAGTGCCCCAGAGATGAAGGGCCAAGTTCAGGGTAGGCCTAACTTGCAACTTCTAGACATTTCAGTGAACATCTAACAGATTCTCTCAACCTCTGGTACCCTGACTGCCCTCGCCAGCCCCTTTTCAGCGATGATGCCTCTCTTAACCTTAAGGCTGAAGCCATATACACAGGGCTTCCTAATGAGGCCACGATTTCACAGTTCATCTAGCAGGAACTAGAACGGCTTCAGATCTGGCCATCTTTTGATTACATTACATTACATTAAATCACATTTGCAGCAACTCTTGTAAGCTGTTAGCATTTTTAAAACAAACGGACATCGAGGGTTTTGAGTTATCAGCCGCCTCTTGCCCACGAGGAGTTGAAAGGAGGAAATTTGACTGATCTAAATTGCCAGGTAGCTGCCCGACAGTGGAAGGTGCTCTGTTACCGGTGGCACAAGGACATGAATAAAATACCGCACCGTAAACTTGTATCTGCTCACTGACATTACGGCCTTATCCTGACTAAAAAAGGAAGTAAACATATGATAATGGTGCGGCCATGGGGGTGAACATGGGGGACGGGGAGGAGAAGATGAGCACATGTGGCAAGTGACAGGGGGAGGAGGGACATGGGGAGCTGTGGCGGGGGGGGGGGGGGGGATAGCAGGAAGGAGACAGGAGAGGTGGAACCAGTGAGCCGCAGTGTCAAGGACCTCTGGTGTCCAGGCTCAGAGGTTAGGGCTGGGGTTGGTGGTGGCCTGGTGCGCTGGAGAGGAGCAGAGCGGCCTACGCCAGTCATACAGCGACAGGTGGAGACCAGAGGAGAGTGCTGCCTGCCCTGAGCTTTTGTATGTGTTTCGTGAAGGTTCCTGGCTGGGTGGCTGAGGAAGTGGTATTTACTACTCAGCTTCCTGTCAGTAATCTCCCTGGGAAGTCCAAGGGACCTAGGAGACTGAGTAGAGAAGCTGCTTCCTCAGCCACCAAGGAACCTGTACAGTGCATAAAAACTTCCGTCTCCCAGCAGGAGGGGAACAGGTGGGGCCCCCAGAGACTCCTGTGGCTTGATGGCAGTGGTTGTGACTGAGAAGACACCTGCCCCTTTCGCAGCCATGTGGAGACTTCTCCATTTCCCGGTCCCAGCCAGGGGAAGCCACCGGGGACTTCTCCCCTCCCCTTTCCCTGCCAAGGACTAGGGGAAGCAGCTGAGGAAGTCTGGGCAGCTATATCAGTTTCAGGGCTCAGCTGTATAATTGACAAGGCTGGCCTAGCCAGAAGCCTTTGGTGGAGTAGCTCCTGGAGGTCTGGCCCCAGTTTCCAGCCATAATTGGAGACCAGCAGGCTGATCACCCAGCTCCCAGCTAGGAGTGGGGTAAGAAGTTCGGGCTGCTGCAAGCAGGGGGCGGCTGGTTCCCAGGCCCAGCAGGTGAGAAGCTGGGGCTGCTGGTCTCCACTCTTGACTTATAACTGGGGGGAGAAGTCAGGCAGCCTTGTCAATTACATGGCTGAGCTGTAAAATTGACACCACTGCCTGTTCCTGCCTGCACCTGAACCAGCCACACAGGCTTCTCATCCTGCTCTCAGACAGGCCAGGAATCAGCCACCCTGGCTTCTGCTTTTTTGTCAATTTCAGGGCTCCAGTGGAGTGGTGAAATTGACAAGTATGACAGCCTCAGCACTGATACAAGGGTATGCAGAGTCTACACTGACTCCCTCACACTAATAATGCTGACAAAAGCCCTACACCTCTCATTGAGGGGATTTTATTTTGTTGAAAAAACAGGACACTTCAGTCAGTTGAGGGGGTGATGGTGATTATACTCTGTTCTCCAGCACTGTTTTGTCAAGAAAACTGACAGCCTCCCTCCCAATAAAACACTCTAGTACAGACCAGGCCAAACGTACTTGTCACCTCTGAATTTGACTCAGTCTATATACCACGGTGCAAGAATTACACCAGAGGGTTAGAATAGAGGGATAGCAAAAAGAAGGCGCTAAAAATAGGTTGCTCCCTGCTTTAACATGCACCTCTTACGCTTTCTTTAGTTGGAAGGTTGTAAATTACACCAGTCTAGCCTCCCTTATACCCATTCACTGATGCATAATTTACATAATCTTCCATCTCATCTCTAAGGCCCTGATTCAAAGTGATGCTTAAGCACGTGCTGAAGTTGATCCATATTTAAGACAGCATTTAAACATGTGCTTTTCTGAATTGGGGTCTGGGTTTGGCTCAAGTACTTTAATATAGCTTTTCCTTAATGTTCTAATTCATATCAAGAAATACGTTCCTTTGAATGTTTGAATTCTGTTACTATTCACCATTTACTAAGTAACCCTTTGTCCTATTCTTTTTCTTTTTTTCCAGGAAAAGAGGGATAGAAGTAATACAGGTGAGTAAAGTTTATTTTAACTTTTCTGTATAAAAAGCAAATGCCTTCCTCTCTCTTGCTTATACAGAAAGCTACTAAATCTCTGACAGATTTCACCAACAATTGGCCTTCATTTTTTTTCCCCATTCCATCCATTAATTTTTTTGTTTTATTCCCTTATTATTTATGCATTTGCTTTGGGAAAAGTGAGTCTAATGTTGCTAAGAGTATATGATGGAACCTGTCTAGTCTTGTGGCCAATGGTTAGCCTTTTCTTGTCAGTATTAATGAATGAGTCAACACTGGTTATAATTGGTTGATGTAATCTGTGTTTATTGCATTTAAATATAATAATCTGTAAGAGAAAGAAGAACTGTCTGTGTGTGAAACTTGAAAAAACGTTAGTCCGTCATTCAAAGAATATTCTTGCAACCCAGTGAGCAGGAAGACGACAAAATATCACCAGATTTGGTAGCAGGCCATCTACTGATGGGTTTGAGAGGTGTCTGGTTTTTTTTCCTGATGGCTGAGTATCTTGACTATGCTATAGGTAAAGTCACTGCTTAAAGTGGTCTGAAAAAACCTGAGGTTCTGTCATCCCAGGTGAAATACATTTTTATGTGCCTAATATAGACAATTCACAGTTTTGTGTATCCATTTATTTCATAATAATCGCATTCAATTTTTAGCTTGAAGCTATTTTTTACGCTTTACTGTTGTTTTTAAATGAGGAGAGAGTTAGTATTCGAACTTCCGCTGAGACAATAACTAGCTGTGATGTTTTTAAATTTTAACATGCCATCTGTTGCTCACAGTAGTGATTGTCCAACATAAGCTAACTAAAAGAACTTCCAAAGTACTTCAGAAAGGGAAGAGAGCAGTTAAAAGGCAACCCTCAGGGGCATATCGGTGATTCCACTCACTTAAGTGCTGGTTTAACACTAAGCTTGAAAAATTACTTCTGTTGCCAACAGAAGTTGATCCAAAAAAACATATTACCTCGCCCACCTTGGCTCTCTTACATTTCCATCTGACACTTTCTGTTGTACCAGGTAACCCCAAAGAGCGCTGTAACAGAAAGATCAGGATATAGGCTCTTTTACCATTTGCCTTGTGCATTCTTTAGCACTTTGTATCATTGTCATTCTTTTGCTGCTGGTTGGTTGCATTCGTGTCCTGCACTAAGTGATGACCTTGCTGTTTTGCTCCTCAGGTGCTGGAAGAGGGTGTTCAACAGTAACAGCAGCACCACTGAAACTGTGTACGCAGAGATAAAGGGGAGGGATGTGAATTGAGGTTGTCTGGGGTTGCCTTTGTGTCTGCCTGAAAGATCTTTCTAGACATCAGCAGGGATGCAGAAAAAACTCTTAATGATATTAATAAAATCTTTTTACAAATCAGTTTGTGCTATTTAAAGAATCTTCTATCAGAAAAAATATATTTTAAAACAGTCAGTTTGTAGACATTAAATTTAGGAGTGTTCCTTTAAGGTGTATGGGAATATCCACATGAATATCAGTTGCTTGACAGCGTTACAAGAAACGAAAGAATCTGCTTTACTGTCCAGATTTATTTAGCCACCTCCTGGTAGCGTGCGACTGCCATAAGATCATCTTCCTTTCCCTTGCCAGCTACTGCCAGGAGCTAAGCAGCGCCATTGTTCATTGTTTGCTGGTTGTTTGTTTACAGTCTCCAGATCCATGCTTTTAAAATGCTGGTAATAATGATCAGTTTTACGGGCTAGAGAAGATGAACGTTAGCCTGTATCTTATACTATTGATGATTATTGTTAAAACAATAATTATTGCTGACAGTAGGCCTGGGTATATTTCATATGGTTCCTAAATTCTTAACTATTTATGAAAGTGATGAGATGTACATGTGGGATGAACAAAGCTTCTACTGGCTGAAAAGAGAAGATCCCTTTTGCCTCCATAGGTTAAGCTCCTGTATTTATATTGTGATGTCTGAATGAATCTCCATTATAGTAATGTGACAGACAGGGCTCATAAGCAGAGTCCAATTGTTGAGTTGTGGTTTAATGTCTCTTCACCAACTAGACTCAAACCAAATGGAGAAGACCTTTTTTACAATGAGAAAGTTTGGAAATGTCTGGCAAGAACTTGGTGAGGACTCAATGAAAAGATAGCTTGTGGGGTTAGATCCCATAGCACTGGACAGAATGCCCTGGGAGCTTGACTTTGAGAGACTTGCCCTCAACAGCTAAGTGTTGAGGACAGGTGGGTAACCAGGAATATTTACTTGATCATAACTGTTGAAAGACAATTATTTTTCCCCCATAGAAAGGGAGGAACAGACTTCCATGGTTGCAGTGTTGCAGCTTCATGAGATCTGAGGCTTACATTCCTCTGTAGCATTGAATATTTTCTATCATCTCTTAGTAAAGGTTTTTCCCCATAGCTCAGGATGTCCTGATAAATCTTACTGCTCATGGCACTTTAGATATCATCTCCCTGCTACCAAACAAAGCCATTCAGTACATGCTCCCCACCCACTGGCAAATTTTCTTTATGTAGAGAGAGAACTAGAAATCTGTATATTCTTTTCATGAAAAGAAAGAAAGAGAGGGCTGAGTAGGATAGGGTGTAAGAAGGGACATAGTAAGCAGTGAGACTGAGTGGGAAGGGGTTGTGGGTGGAGCATGGGCAGGGCAGGGAGCTAACCTCTCTGAAGGGAAGCTTTATCTGCCCATGGTACTGTCTCATCCCCCTGGGACCTTTTAAATGGCTGGGGCCCTGGGCAATTGCCCCCCCCTACACTGGGGCCCTGGGCAATTGCCTCCCCCCCACTACAGGCCTGGGCATGTGCACACCCAATCTATCAGGATAGCCAAGGAGTCGGTAACAAGAATTTGCTGCTAATCTGTTGTGTTCAACAGGATGGCTAGTATTGTAGGCATGTAAACAGGCATATAGTTTGTGTGAAAAGACATCAAATCTTTGTCTTGTTTCCTAAAATGTTGCTCAGGGTAGGGAAGATCCATGGATTTTCCTACTAAAAGTAAGGAAATTTTCAGATAAGTATAGATGCATTTTCCTGTTTTTCTTCTCTGTGAGAAGACAATGCGGCCCTTTTCCTTTTGCTAGTGCTGATGAAAGTCCTGATCTCACTTTTTTTAAACAGTTAATTTTTACCTATAGATTGCCATCCAAGAGTATCTCACTACCAATTACAGATTTTGCTACTGGATTTAATTTTACGGCGGGCCTATGTTTTTGACTTTTATCTGAGATGTCAGGCTGTAGTTGTTGAGTTATAGAGTTCCAAGTTCTTGGACAGTCAACAAGCAAACATTTGTGAAAAGGAACTGGTACAGGGCAAGAAAAGCAAATAGTATGTTAAATAAACTTTCCCCGACAGCCACTACTAAAACATTACTTTTGTGCCAGGCATTATTAAAACAAAAATACACAAATCCAAGACTTGTAAAATGAAATGTAATAGGGTGCATTTGAAACACTGATAAATGCAACCCCCTGTGAGTTTTTATTTATGAACTCAATGCATGAGAGTTGGAACAGATTGTGGTATTACTTAATGCTGTTAAATGAAATCCCTCAATCTAGTTGACTTAAAAATTGGCAAGGCCAAAGACCCTCAAACTGCAAGATTCTGTAGAGCAGTTGGACCCTGCACCCAAATGTGTAGTAGCTGTGGTTCTGAGCTCTTCATCTGGTTCCTATCTGTCTAGTCATTCATTCCTTCATTAGTTCGCCTAGGCAGCAAAGGTCAGTTGTGACATTCCCCTATGATTCCTACCAATAGCTTTGTTCTATTCATGTTTGATGGTAGCAGATGAGCCATTGCTGATTTGTTGCAACCAAGTTAGCTGTGGGCAACCCGGTAATTTCTTCCAGTTTAGGGGTGGCTGATAACCAGAACGTATGTTCAGGGCACACTTAATCGCTCTGTGGGCTCTGATGGCGCTGTCCATGGGAGCCATATGTCCAAATAGTGAGGCTCAGTGGTGGCACATGATGTCTTTGATGCTAGAGATTGAGTTCTGGAGGCAACTTTGCTGTTTCTGATGAAGTCGAACCAATGTACACATCATAGTTGCCTCTGACAGCGTGTATGGAATGCCTCCAGATGCTGGATATCATCTTTAAGTAGAGTAGCTTTTGCAGCCACTCAAAAGAATGGGCAAGATACATGATGATAAATCTGGACTTTAGTGCCATCAGACAGTTTTTGCTGGCACTAAGCCTTCTGGAAGGATTATATTGCAGAGGCCACAAGTCCTATCCTCCATGTGATATTGGCTGGCACTGTCTACTAGAAGACTGCTTGAAACCCAGGTAAATTGAATTCTTTGATGGTGTCAACTGTGTTTCCATATACTGTTAAGCTGCACGTACCATTACCAGTACCCAGATTTTGTATCTTGATCTTCACCCAGGATATCTGTAGGCCAAGTACCACAGTTTGTGTTGGAAGCTTGCAAGGAATGCTTGAAAGTTTGAGGTGAATTGGTCCAGCAGGGCAACGTCATTGGCCTAGTCCAGATCCAAAAGACGTCTTCCAGCTAACTGGATGCCGTTATGTTGGCCAAATCGTTCTAAGTTGATTGCTCAGCAGAACAGCGAAGGTACAAGTATGCATCTTTGATGAACACCTGAGGTGGTGCTGAGCCATTCAGTATAGCCACTTCCAGTCCTTATCCTGGCTCTAGTTCTGATGTGGAGGTCCTTTATGAGGTTGAGGATAAGTGGTTAACTCCTGTCTCTTTCAGTGCCTTCCACATAGCATTTCAGTTAACAGAGTGGAATCCTGCCTTCAGGTTCACATAAGCAACATGGAGTGGCTGAATTAACTCTGTGCAGCTCGGACAGCAGTCTTAATGCCAGTATTGCGTCTGTTGTTGGCCAACCAGGTGTGAACCAGGACTGTTCAGGGCAGTGTTTGTCTGAGGGCGGTAGCTGAAGTCTAGCCAGCTGCATGTGAATATGTAAAACCTTGGATACCAGTAGTCTCCAATTATGAGAAATTTCACATGTGGATCTGAACTTTGCAGTTTGAACTCAACTCGGTAAAGTAGCTATAAGTTGACACCAGAAAACATAATACAGTGTACAGTGTGTTTTTAAATAAGGGACATTAACTATATAAAGTGCGTAAGATATCAAAGGCAGTGGGCAGTCTGAGATTGAAAGAAGAGAGGTTTGTAAACCCCAGAATGCTGAAAGCTTTGTTCCCTATTGATTAGTTAGGGATACTGCAGGGCAATTAGGGGCACCTGAGATCAATTAAGGCCTAGCTAGGTGCCTGATAAAAGCCTCCCTGCTCCAAGCTGGAGGAGGAGCAGTGCTGTGCAGAGTGAAGGAGCAGAGGAGTTTTGAGGAAGATACTGGGCCTAGGAGGGGAATTACAAGCAGAGACAGAGACCTGAGAAAAGAAGAGGAGGCAGGGCAGGCACAAGTAACTGAAAGGGCAGGGGTGGGAAAAGCAGCCCAGGAGAGTTGTGGATTTGGATATTGTCAGCAGCACACAGCTGAAACTCATAGGGCCTCTGGGCTGGGACCCAGAGTAGAGGGCGGGCCCGGGTCTCAACCCCTGTTCCCCCATGGGACCAAGCCAAAGCAAGCACCCTGTGCAGTGAGGTTGGGGTAACTGGAGTTGCCCTGTCCCCCCAGCCACAAGAAAAGCGTGAGACCCACCACAGGAGAGCAGGCAGTTTTCCACAAGTGGTTTGCTGCATCTCATTTCTTTGCCGTAGTTTAATTTCTGTCTGTTTGATGTACTTAATGGCCCCCATCATTGTAGTAGCTGAGTGCCTCCCAGCCTTTAATGTCGTTATCTTCAAAGCATCACAGCCAGAAAGGGAAGTGCTATTATCCTCATTTTACAGCTGGGGGATCTGAGGCACAGGGAGACAGTGTGACTTGCCCAAGGTCACCCAGAAAGTCTGTGGCAGTGACATATCGATATTGTATTTGCACGTCAACACAGTGCACGTGACAACAGGCATTGGAGCAGTATGGCTGGGACTCTGGAAACACCAGCAGGCTAGAGCCTGGCACTACTTCTTGAGAGCAGGAGCTCTTGAATGCTGTGTGATGGGCTGAGGTTAAGAGGGCCGGCGGAACCTGGGCAGCTTCAGGGCTTGTAGTTTTGTGGGGGATTGCACTTGTGGAACTGGACGTTAGCTAAAGCCTTCATTTAGCATGTTCCAACCAGTGCTTGTAAAATGCCGGAAGCAGCAGTTGTCTGTCTACCCAAGGTGTATGTACAAAGTTAGGACATTCCAGCTGAGCACTTCTGTAATCATAAGTAGGGGGACTTTTCCTTTAATTTTTTATTGTTTTTAAGGGACAAAATGTCTCACTGTATATTTATAAAATATTCAACATTTAAAACATTAAAATATTGAGCATATAAAACGCAATGTTCTGGTAATGGAATCTAATGCAAGCTGTTTTAATTGGAATTTTAACACCAACATTTATTTGAGGTTTCTTTGCAAAATTTTAAATGTGTTTTAAGTTGGCTGTGTTAGTTTAAATAGCAATGTGGCCTGTTGCTCTTATCAGCTTGCCTGTATCTGTCATTGCATGGCCTGAAGTGTTGAGTGGAGTAATAATACTGTGCTTTGCAAAAGCTCTCGCATTATTTAATAATGTGAAGAACCTTAGATTAAAGCCGTGCATTTCTGTAAAAGGGAAATCTTTATAAGGACATCTGAGGATGGCTTGCATGTAATTTTGTTTAAAGTTATGCAAATCACTTTTAATTAGCTGCAGCCCTTAGGCCCATGGCAAATTGCCAGTTTAGCTTTTGTGTTGCAAAGTTTGGGGCATCCATATTCCAGGGATTTCAAAGCCCACTAAAGTAACTACTTCACCTAACTGTTCCTGGAGATGTAGTTTATATTGTTCTATTTTCAAAATGAGATTCATAAGTTTATTTTTTTGATGTCTAATTAACATTAGCACTCTTTGTCTTGGTAAGACATTGAAGTCACCTGGCTACAAAATGGGATTAGTTATTGTATTTATTTGTTTTTAAGTGTAGCCATGGGACCTGGAAGATTAAATGTTTTTTAATGTAGAACAGTTGATTGTAGTAGCCACAATGGTTTAGGCTACTGCTTTTTTTTTTTTTTTTTTTTTGCTTTTTTTTCTTTTTCCCCCCTAACTCTTTAGGAATTCAGATATTTCAAACCTCTTACTTTGAGTTAGTCTTTAAAAGTGCCACAGGACTCTGTTGTCTATCCTTTAAACAGTTGGCTTTGCTGAAATGCATGAAAGAGAACTGAGGTTTTTATCCTGAATCAAAGTAAAATACTGATGAGAACAGTTTCCACTAATTGTTGCCAGGGAAGAGTTATTTTCTTGAAATGTTGAGAGGTTTATTTTCACACGAAGTATTAAATGGAATAAGCTAGGAACAGCAAAATATAACCAAGAGAAGGGTGCTTATAAAAATACATATCCAATAACATATACAGAAAGATGGGACTGGAGAGCTTCCAAAGCAAGCAGAATTGCTGAGATGTTGGAGAGTTGGCTAGCTGAAAGAATATCGTTTATTTTCATTTGCGTTCCAGCATCTCAGTAAAGTGCACATTCTTCTGGGTATGGTATTCAACTCTGACCCTCGGTGTGTCTTTTGGAAAAGCTAGTACAAAGCCATCAAAATCCCCCTGACTTTTGCAGGTAACTTGCAGATGTTTTGACATGTGAGACCAGAAGTCGCAGGTCTTCAACTTGGCAATAAGGGACTCTGGTAACTTCTAAGGGTTACATTTCAGTGTACTGTATTAAATAGCTATGACAAAAGAGTGTCTTCCAAAATTAAAATATGGAATTAAAAAAAAAAAAATCCAAACAACTCCATCCCCAAGAAATAACAAAAGTTCTTTTAAAAAAAAAAAAAAAAAAAATCCTAAACAAAACTCTTTTCTGTGAGTAAGAGTGAGATCTCCTTCGTTTGTTCAGTATAACTAACTGCAAAGCACTATTTGCTGAGGTGGTAGGAATTGCAGATTCCAGTGCGCATATACAGAGAAAAAGAAAGGGAGTTCAGATATGATAGGATGTTGTATCCTGCAAATTGGAGTTAGAAACAAAATCGATATATTTGTGTTTGCTCAGTTCAGGACACATGTCCAGTTAAATATTTTAGGAAAAAATGTAAATAGAAAAAAGATAAAATGTTCCAAACCATAGAGATTACAAAGAAAGGTTAAATATGTATTTAAAAAATAAAATATTCTGAGATCCTGCCCTTTAAAAATTGCAGGTGCATCTGTTGCCTTTTATTGGAGTATGAATTCCTGTATAGTTGGTGCTTTTGAAAATGTTACCCGTCATCTTCCAACCTTCAAAATCTACCTATATAATTTAGATGCTTAAACTCTATTGACTTTCAATGAGGTTTTGGCTCTTAAATTACTTTTGGAAATGGGATTTAATCACTTTTGAAAGTTGAATAACTTGTAGCCAGTATGTAATGAGAAGCATTCAGATTTGATTGCAATCTATTTTGACACATGGAGATTTGTAGTTTTAATCCCATCACACCAAGGTGACAATGTGAAGAATGGCTGTGGTGGCTTAATGGATAGTGCACAGATCTGAAAGTCAGAAAACCTGGGATAAAATCCTTGCCCCATTAAAGTCAATGGCAAAACTCCCTTTGACTTTAATAGGGCCAAGATTTCAGCCCCGATTTCCTATCGATTCCCTGTGTGGCCTTGGGCAAGTCACTTAACTGCTGTGACTCAGTTTCCTCATCTGTAAAATGAAGATGACTTTAATAACGTAATGCTTTGTGATGGTAATGCTTTGAGAACGTTGGCTGTAAAATGCTATGGAAGTGTTAAATAGTGTAGGTTCTTAGGGCAGATGGATTGGGTGCTTTTCTTTTTAAATAAAAACGCCCAGTTTTTGCCCAAATGACTTTTGACCATATTTGATTGCATCAGATGTATGAAATGGTTTTCCCTTCCTGCGTGTGCACATCATGATTAGGGCCCCGAGAAAATCCTGATTTCATCAATTTCAGGGATGCAATTTTCCCAACAAGTGGAAGCGGGAATCCACGTGTGCCAGTGTCCTGTTCAGTGAGCCAGTTGCTGGGCAGGAACTGAGAAGGAGCAAGGAAGAAAAGAAGGAAAAAGTCTGTAGCCAGCCAAGTAAATCACAACAGTTTGGGGCTGTGCAGGACTCAGCAGCTGGGTTTTTGCAAAGGAATGCAGCACTGACCTTTCATTGACTCCAGTCTGTGCATGTCCCACAAAACCCACCACTTCAGCCATGGAAAAAATAAAAATCAAATCCCCAATTTTTCTCAGAACCCTAATCAGGATTGGGTCCCTAAGCAGAGCAAATGGGGTAAGTCTGGGGACATGTAACTCAAGAAATGCTTGTTTAAAACTTTATGACCTCTGGTTTGAAGTGAAACACGCGTGCAATTGTTGCAGCATATTTGTGTGTGTAGCTCAAGGGTGTCCAACCTTTTTGGATGAGGGGCCACATTGCAATTCTTTTCTGACTCAAAGGGCCGGTGAGCAAATTTTGATAGACAATGCATAGTAGAAATCGTTCTTAATATTAATAAAACTTAAACGGTCAAAAAATAAATACTGGTTTGCAAACTGTTTGGTTCTGTAAAACCGGAAACTTACATTTCATACCTAAATACAATTCTCAAATAATATCCATTCTTCCTACAGCAGCCGTTATGTACGTGTCACTTTCACAACTGTACACAACAAATTTTCACTTTTTAATTAAACCACATTTTGGGAAAACGTGAAAAGGGCTTATCTTTATTTATTTGTTTTTTTCAGACACAAAACATGGCAGGAGTGTGTCGTGGTGCAAGAGAGGGTACAGGGGACTGTGGGTGGTAGGGGAAAACAGGGGGGCAGGGCAGGTCAAGGGAGGGCAGGGATGGCTGTGTGGAGTGGGAAGGGGGAGCATGGCAGCGGAGGGGAGGTAGGAGGGCAGAGGTGGGAGGACAAGGGAGTGTGGCAGGGCAGGGGGAGAGTTGGGGTGGGGTGGCAAGGAAGCTGTGTGCCATGGGTAGGGCAGGGGAGGGGCGGCAGAGGGAGGGGAGGAGAGGGGTGCTAAGGGAGCGTGCCGTGGGTAGGGCAGGGGAGGGGCGGCAGAGGGAGGGGAGGAGAGGGGTGCTAAGGGAGTGTGCCGTGGGTAGGGCAGGGGAGGGGCGGCAGAGGGAGGGGAGGAGAGGGGTGCTAAGGGAGCGTGCCGTGGGTAGGGCAGGGGAGGGGCAGCAGAGGGAGGGGAGGAGAGGGGCGCTAAGGGAGCGTGCCGTGGGTAGGGCAGGGGAGGGGTGGTGGAAGGAAGGGAGGGAAGGAAGCTGTGTGGCCAAGTGGTGGGACCTCCCCACTACTTCCCTTCCCCTCCACCCCTCGCTGACTCCCCAACCCCTTCCCCCTGCCCCATGCCGCTTGGGCACCCTGATCCCTTCCCTATCCCCCCTATGGTGCAATGCCATGCTGTGTGGGGGCTCTGACTCCTTTTGCACAGCTCCTCTACTCCCTCCCTTCCCCCACATGGGCTCTGTTCCTCTCCTCTCCCATCCCCCCCCCCCCGCAGGATCCCTTCCTCCCCCCTTCCCCAGCCCCTCCCTCAAGGGCTCCCCTTTCCACGGAGATTTAAAAGGGCCCCGGCTGGCCCAGCTCCCAGGCTCCTGCAGGAGCACTCTGCAGGCCGGATGAAAGCCCTTGGTGTAGCTGTTTCAGCCTGGAACTCCCCACTTTAACCCTTCTTCTTGCATTAGGAAAGGTGGGGACATAAACTTGTCTCAGGTACCAGACTAACTGCACCTCTGATTCCTTTGGGTCTCTTTGGGCACCACCTCCCACAAGCCTCCAACCGTCACCTCTTCCTCAGGGTGGAATCGAGTGATTCTTCCCCTCTCATGGCAGGCCTTGGGCGGCAGCTCTTCCGGTGCTAGCTGGGATTCCCTCAGCAGGCGTGACTTTGGCTCACACCCTGTGGTTCTCTTCTCTTTCGGAGCAATGACAGTGGAACCTCATGACCAAACAGTCGTCTTGGACAAATATTATTTAGTTAGAACAAACCATTATGGAGAAAAGCGATCTTAAAAATTGAATTTGTGTCTTCCAGTTTATCAGGTGTGCGTCTGTCTTCAACATAAGGACCCTGGTAGATATAAGCATATGATAGCCCTCCAAAGACTGGTACGGTTTGGGTGACAATTTCTTCCTTTCTCTTCCAGTTCTCTTTCCAGCAGCAGGGAGAAGGTTCTTTAAAAGCTGCTTAGTCCTTTGGATCACCCCACTGTTTTTTAAGAATGTGTCAAGATGTTATCTGGAGAACCAATTTCCTTCCTGTTCTTCCAAAAGCCCCTTATTTATTTAGATAGTATAATCATTCATATAGGAAATTCTAATAGCAACCATTGTTATGATACCTCGCAGATCAGGTCAGTTACAGTATTCATAACAATATTACATACCATACATTAGTATTGACCAACTGCCACAAAAATCACTTGCAAATTAATGAATTGGACTTTATCTGTTGTTGTTGTTTTTTAAAGTGCTTGAGTGTGTCATGACTTCCCTATGGTTATGATTCAGGAAAAGGCTAAAAACGTGCTTAAATTGATCTGCTGGGTAGGAAAAGATACTCTCCCATTTCTTGAACTTCAGTGGAACCGAAGTACATGAGTAAGTGCTGTCTTGAATGCAGATGCTTTCCTGGATCTGACTCTACATGCACCTCTCAATGAAGAAAGCACAGAGTGGCTATAGACTAGAGCCCTAAATCAGAATAGGTAAACATTAATACTTCTTTCCTACATAGGGTATTATATTTTTATAAAAAGCAGCTTTTTCCAATAGTAATCCCATTTAACTCTGCATTTTTGATGGGAAGATTGTGTCTTGGATTCCTGGCATTCTGTCTCTTCTTGGCAAGGGCATAAATATTTTTTCACCATATATCTGAAGGTGGGCAGACCAGACAGTGTGCTGTGGATGTTGTTCCACATGTGCTGTAGATGGCTTTTCTTGCTTCTGGTTGCTATTTTGTAATATCTTTCCTTTTATCTGGTCTAGCGCATTGTTGGAAAATACTTTCTTTTTTTGTTCATATATTTATTCATGGTTATTGTCCAGTGATTGATTGGGCATGCACATTTATTGCTTAAAATAACTTTACATTGCTGACTAATATCACAGCAGTTAGTAATTTGGCATGGGAATTGCTGTGCATGGCTCTCAAATTGGGCAGTGCAGTGGTCCAGGGGACTGAGGGAAGTCACAGTTGCTCTTTATGATGAGATGGGAAAGGGTGGTCCCTAAAAATTCAGTTTGGTAACATGTGGTCATGGTTGGTGTGGGAAAGGCTGAGAACTGCCGGTGCACAGAATTTACTTTGACATCAGAGAGAGAGGAAGGCCCAGTGGTTAGAGAGCTACTCTGACCTGGGGCTTGAGAGGCCTAAGTTCAGTTTCCTTCTCCACCACAGACTTCCTGTATGGTGTTAGACATACTTAGTCTCTCTCTGCCTAAGTTCCTCAACTCTAAGATAAGAATATTAGCAGGTAACCATTGAAAGGCACTGAGATACTGTAGTAATGGAGGCTGCATGGTACAGTTCTAAGGCTGAGAGCTCTCTAAATTCTAAAGAGCCTAGGATGCTGCATTATGTTTTATCTTATGCGGTGACAGCTTGTACACACATCTCTTAACTCTCCTTCAATCTTTCATAAAGCTCTGCAGGTTTGCAGCCCCCACGGAGCCCACCAGATTCTGATATTTATGTGCCCCGCATATATAATGTCTTGATGCAGCATACAGATGTAGACTCAGCTGTGAAGGGCCTTTGAGGATGACATTCAATTTAGAGTCACTCTTTCTGTTAAGGTTGTAATTATAAAGGGCTGCTGTTACAAGCTTATCATAGCTGCGAATAGTATTTGGCATAGATGGCTATAAGCACAGAAGTTTCCTGTAGTCCTCAGCTCTAAATAATCTGAATATGTTTACTTGTATCAGAGCCTTCTTTACAAACATCCTTCCCCCAAAATCTCTAATATTAGCACTATAGAGTTCCTGTGTTATAACAGTGAGTTGACTGGTTGCAAAGATTTCTGTACAGGTTAGATGCAATCTATAGCTATGTTATGTTGATTGCATATGGGTTTATTCTTGTACTAAGAGTTAGTTTAGTAATAAATGTTCTTGTCTTAATAAATGTTCTTGTCTTAAATGATGCCCTTTTTCTTATGTTAACAACATAAAGTGCCTGAAAAAAGAACTGGAGCCATGAAAGAGGAAAATGTGCAGCTTTTTAAAACTTTAGGTAAAGTACATGGAACGTGCAAAGCACTTGTTGACTCTTTTTCCATTATCTTGACATGATTTGCATGGTATTCAAGCCCTTATTAACTGGGCTATCCGTAGATTGAGCTTCCTCTCCTTTTCTCCTGCATGGCTAGAGGGAGCAAAGGAACCATTGATGTTTTACCATTCCATCTGGTTTCCATTTCACTCTGTCTGCTGTCTTTCAGCCAAAGAGAGCTGATTGGAGTTCCTTCTTGAAACCTCGCTGTGCGGCTCTCACAGTGGTCGGAGAGAGGCTATTGCATTGTACTTCCTCTTCAGTTCTTTCCCCACTCGCTGAGTGTGCTATCTTCTCAGCATTTTCAGTTCCTGCTGCATTGGAAAACGAGATCATTGACCCAAGGCTCAAGTATAATCATTGATGTGTTGAATGCGTCTTTACAGAAATAAAGCACTTTGTATTTTTTTGATATTCTTGCTTGCCCTAGTCAGTGATGTGCCTCCCTTAATTCCTTTCTTGCAAAGTTCCCCCCATATACTATTACTATAATTAAGAAAAATAATAGATTTGTAGATTGTAAAATGAGAAGGGACCATTATGATCATCTAGTCTGATCTCCTGCACAATTCAGACCACAGAACTTCACCCACTCACTCCTATAAGAGATCCGTAACCTAAGATTGAGTTATTGAAATCCTCAAATAATTATTTAAAGACTTCAAGGTACAGAGAATCAATCAGCATGACCCAAGCTGTAGAGGAAGGAGAAATCTCCCAAAGCCTATGCTAATCTGTCCTGGGGAAAAATTCCTTCCCAAGCCCAATGTGGTGATCAGTTAGACATTGAGCATGTGGGCAAGACCCATCAGCCAGACACCCAGAAAGAATTCTGTAGTAACTCAGAACCCACTCATCTAACATCCAATCACAGGTCTTTGGGCATATTTACAGCCAGTATTCAAAGATCAGTCAGTTGCCAAACAGGCTTTCCCATCATACCATCCCCTCCATAAACTGATCAAGTTCAATCTTGAAGCCAGCTAGGTTTCTTGTTCCCACTGCTCCCCTTAGAAGACTGTTCTGAAACTTCACTCCTCTGATGGTTAGAAACCTTCATCTAATTTTAAGTTGAAACTTCTTGATAGCCAGTTTATATCCATTTGTTCTTGTGTCCACATTGGTGTCTACATTGGTGTTGAACTTTTTTCTCCCTCCCTTGTACTTATCCCTGTGATGTATTTATAGAAAGCAATCATATCTCCCCTCAATCTTCTTTTGGTTATGAATAAGCCAAATTCTTTGAGTCTTTTCTCACATGGCAGGTTTTCCATTCATTAGATCATGCTAGTTGCCTTTCTCTACACCTGTTCGAGTTTGAATTCATCTTTCTTAAACATGGAGACCAGAACTGCACACAATATTCAAGATGAGATCTGACCAATGCCTTGTTTAACAGTACTACCACCTCCCTCTCTCTATTGGAAATACGGCGTCTGAGGCGTCCTAGGACCGCATTAGCGTTTTTCACAGCCACGTTACATTGGTGGCTTGTTGTCATCCTATGATCAACCAATACACCCAGGTTGTTCTCTCCCTCTGTGACTTCTGACTGATGCGTTCCCAGTTTACGGCAAAAATTCTTATTAGACCCTAAATGCATGACCTTGCACTTTCTACTGTTAAATTTCATTCTATTTTTATTACTCCAGTTTACAAGATCATCCAGATCTCTTTGTATGATGGCCCGGTCTTTCTCCGTATTAGCAATATCTCCCAGTTTTGTGTCATCCCCTAACTTTATGAGCACACTCCAACTTTTTGTGCCAAGGTCAGTAACAAGAAGGTGAGATAAAATTGATCCCAAGACCTGTCTGTTCCTGAGGAACTCCACTACTAACCTCCCTCCAGCCTGAGGGTTTGCTTTTCAGTATGACCCACTGTAGTCTTCCCTTTAACCAGTTCTTTATCCACTTTTCCAATTTTCATATTAATCCCCATCTTTTCTAATTTACATAATAATTCCCCATGTGGAACCATATCAAATGCGTTACTGAAATCTAGGTAAGTAAATTAGATCCAGTGCATTCCCTTTGTCGTCGTCATCTTCTTTAAAGAAAAAATCAGGTTAGTCTGGCACAATCTACCTTTTGCAATAAAATTATTTGACAGAGCCCTCTAAACACCCCTTTTCCCCCTCCCCCACCCAACTAAAAACAAAAAAACTCTTGGGTCCCTTACCTGGTAGCAGAGTGCTAACCTCCACATTTCTGGGCTAGGTAGGCCCGCCTGATTCTTTTTATTTATTTAGGACTCTGTGGCATCTTGAATAGTGGCTTAATAGCTTTACATGATTTCCAGTAAACAGCTTCATTTCCCATTTTGTTTAGAGAATGCTTTTGGAGGCTGATGTAGTCTGATGTTTATCTGGTGGGGTATTTTTGTTGTGGATTGTTAAACTGTCACAGATTTTTTTTGTTTGTTTTTTTAAAACTTTGTCTAGTGATTGCCACTTTGAATCATGCTAGCACTTACTGATAAACTATTTATGGCTATGTTATCTGGCTGAGTCACTAGTACGTTTTCGCTAGATCCAGACAGGCTGGACAGAGTCTGGAGTATGGAGGTTTGGCTCTGTTTTTCTCAGGTCCTTAGTATGTGCCACTAGCATCATACTTTGCCATCCTGTATACTTCCTGCTAGCCTGTATGTGTGGAGAGAGAGGCCTCTTTCTCCTTCTCCAGTGATTAGCAAAGGATGAGGCACCCCTCTCCAAGAGATTACCCTTGCTAAGCCCTGAAGAGTTCAGCAGTGAGAGATTTAAGGAGATCAATTTATTTAGCTTACTGAATAGAAGGTAAAGGAGTGAGTTGAATCATGGTCTACAGTATCTAAATGGGAAAAAGATTTCTAATAGTAGAGGGGTTTTAAATATGGCAGACAAAGAAATAACAAGATCCAGTGGCTGGAAATTGAAGTTGGATGAATTTAATCCTGCAGTAGGGCAAACATCTTTAAGTGAGGGTAATTAACTACTGGTACAACTTACCAAATGTCAGGATAGATTCTCCATAGCTTGATGTCTTTAAATCAAGATTGCTTGTATTTCTGAAAGCTCAGTTGAAGGGCAACCAGAAATTATTGGTGCAATGCAGGACTTGCTAGCTAAAATTCTGATTTAGCTCTTTTTTTAAATGTAGCTCAGAGATGATCCTAAAGAGCCCTTCTGGCCTCAAAAAATAAAATAAAATAAAAAAATCTGGTTCTTTTAACGTTTGCCCACTCTTGGTTGAAGAACATGGCACAGCACCTTAGTATTGTGTGTTTGCGTATCGGTGTGCAGGAACTTCATAAATGATCTGAGAACCTTTTTGATGTGGGTGTAGTTTTGGTCTGTTTACAGTATCACTAATTTGCAAGTAATGTGGTGTTGGCTGTTTACATTGTAGAAGGAGTTGCAATGTAAATACTACATAATCAGGTTTGAAAAAATCCTCTCTCTTCCTGGAAACATTGCCACGAAGACTTTCTATCTTAGTGCCCAGATATGGTCTCAATTCCGCCAAGCATCAGTGCAGTCACTCCTTTAAGCAGAGTGTTTAAAAGGAGGGCTAATGTAAAGTTTATTTAATTATCAGTAGACAGAAATACAGAATGTAGTGCGTGGTGATTTGTGAATTTTAATTTCTTAAAAATTCTTTGCAGATTGATGCATTACATCTTTATTTATTGAATCTATCAGGCTTGTTTATGCCTTTGCCCAGAGAATGTTGTGTGTTTGCAGACGGTGACATAGCAACAGCCTGGAGCATATAATGTAGAATATGACCAGAGCAAGCCATGATGATGGACCATAAAACAATGAGAAACATTTTGTTACAGAAAATAAAGGGAAATGTAAATAAAAACCAGAAACTTACTAAGTAAAGAGCTCACATTTCCTTAGCGTGTTGCTCTTAAAACTCTTGAACGTCACTCCACTCAGGTTTTTATCATCTATTTGAATAATACTTCCCACGTTCATAGTACTTTTCTCCCCTTTCTCCCCATCTGTCTATTGAAATCTGTCTAGTTCATTATCTTATGATCTCTGTCACTGAAGTGTCTCAACCTCTCCCAAGTATTTTACGAAGTAGAAATTTCAAAGCATCTCACCTGGGTTAATAAATTAATCCTCAAGTTTCCTCGGCCAGAGATTTATCTCCATCTTACAGACAGTGAAACTGAGGACAGAGAATTGTGTGACTTAGAGCAGTCGCAACTGAAGTCTGTTCTGAGCTCCTGTTCCATTCCCATAGACCAGGGGTGTCAAACTCATTTGCTCTGTGGGCCAGATTTGACTTAGATGTACTTCAAGTGGGCCGTACATACCATAAATCAAAATACTATGGCGCTCTTGTGGCATCGCGGAGTGCTGTGTATGTGAAACTGCGCTCTACAATATCACTTTCTCTGTGTTGGGGAAAGAGTGGGGTCTCGTGGTGCACAGTCTTGCATACCCGATGTTCTGTGATGTCGTGAGACCTGACACTCTCTCAGCATTGTGGAGTGATGGGTATGTGAGACAACACTCTCTCTCTCTCTCTTTCCCCCCGTCCCCCTGTTAGGAAGGGAGTGTGGTCTCACCGAGTGTAATCATGGACCGAATGGAAGAGGTACGGTTTGCGGGCTGCCAGTTTGACACCCTGCCATAGACTCTGTATGTCCTGACTCCTGGTTCTGTGTTCAAAGCCGTTAGACGTGCTCCCTCTCAGTGGCATTTCTTTTTCATAGATTCATCATTTAAGTAAGGTCAGAAGGGAACATAGATCATCTAGTCTGACCTCCTGCATAGCACAGGCCATTATATTTCATCCATTTACCCCTTTATTGATCCTAATAACTTCTGTTTGACTGAAGTTCTGGAATGGGTTAGTTTGTATTGGAAGCAAAACTTTAAACATACAGTCACAAATCACTTATTCTTTAAAGTTCCCAGGGGTCAGAGTTTTGAAGACTGAATAAATGGGGCCCATGTCCACCTTTACTGTACACCCACTCTGCTTTTCGCTTCAAGGCTGAGGGCCGAAGGTCTACAGACATAGGAACTTAAATGTTCCAAGGCATGGGAAAACTTTGATGGGGAGTAATCTATTTAGTTTCTTTCTTTGTCAGAATCCTTTGTAACAATAAAAAGGCTGACCTTAGCCTTTGTTGTTGGCACTGTTTGTTTTTTAAGCAGAACCTCACAACATGCTAGATTGATTGCTTCATAGCAAATAAAGATGCAACATGTTCCTTGCTCTAGAGACCTTAGTCTCTAATTTCAAGTATAATGTGATGCCTGAAAGGAACAAACCATAGGAAATAAAAAGATAGGCAGGACCAGTGTGAGGTGAGGAAAACACCGTCATTTTGGGAATTTGCTCATCTTGATGGCTCTAATAAATGTACCATTTATTATTTTAATGTTGACTCGCTTCTTGGGGGTGATGTGAAAGAGGAGAGTTTAGATGAGGAAGCAGCAACCTTTGCCAATCCCTGTGCCGGCCCCTCCTCCTCAACCCTCAGCTGGTGCCAAAGGCCCTTTCGCGGAAAGAAGCCACCTGGAGTGTCTTTCGGTGGCAGGAGTGGCAGTTTCTGTGGCGCCACAGAGGATGCCGAATGCCGCTCCGAATGGGCTCGTGTGCTACTGTTGGCATGTGTGCCGGGGGTTGCCTACCCCTGGTTTAGATCATAGTTTGTTTACCAGTTTATATTATGTTTGTTGTGCAGCAATTTGGCAGAATTAGCCTGTTAATCAATAGAAGATTAAAAACCTTATTATTGTTACTATGGCCATTCTCTAGCTTAGTCCCTTCAACAATTATAAGATAATTCTGGCAGTAGAAACATGCATATTGCAAGTGGAGTGCTAGTCAAAACATGGAAAAAAGTTTGAGATGAACATTTCTTGGGAGGAATAAAAGGCCTTTTTCCACACGAGGCAAGGTATTTAAGTATTCAAAGAGGGATTTTGACTCTGTGGGAAATGTTCAAACATAGCGGACTTAAATATAGAATCTGCATAATGTAGTGGCCTAAGGAAATCTTGTCCCTATAAAGCAAAAAATGCATGTGCTGTTTCTACCACTTATTACTTCTTTAGGCTGCATAAGGAGGGTCTTAACATTTTTTCCATACCCCAACTTGTTTTTTGTGTTGGGAACCTTTGGCTCCACTCTGACCCCTCTTTGCAAGGAGAATTTCATCATGATAATGACATAAACAGGAGACAGCAACCAAAAAGATAAGAGCCATTTAAAAAAATACCCTCAATAACCAAGTATTTTGAGAGCCGCAATGGATGTAGTCTCCTGGTGGAGGGAGCTGGGCCAGGGTGCCTGCCACAGGCAGGGTTACCAGATACCAAGCATGGAAAGGAGGACAGGGAAGTACGAAAAGGAGGACATGGAGAAAGTGTAGTATTAATATAACTGTCATTACCATATTATGTCATGGAAAATGGGTAATGACTAATGAATGCATGGCAGCATGAAAGAAATGGAGAACAAGTTGAGCAACAGAAATATTCGTAGGGGCACATTAACTGCCGGACGGAGGACATGAAGGTAAAAAGGAGGACATGTTCTCCTTTTGCCTGATGTCTGGTAACCCTAGCCACAGGGTCTCCTAGTGGGGGGATGGGGACCCGAAACCAGGTCCCCTGGTCGCAGGAGGGAGCACGGAGTTGGCGCAGGCTGCCATGGGGGCCCAGCACCAGGAGTGGGTGTTTTGCAGGGTCCCCCAGTGGCAGGGAAGCCCGGAGCTGGCTCCGGAGCTGCAGGTTGCAGATCCTGACATAACAGGAGGCTGATAACCAAGTCACAGCTTCTGCTTTGATAGGGAATCTGAGGCCACTGCTACACAGGTCAAACCAAGAGTTTAACCAAAGCTTTTCAGCTTGCTAGTGGGGTTGTCCTGGGGTAGGAGAGGGTTTTGTTTTGTTTGGCCAGCATGGACGGGGGCAAACCATGGAATAAGTCTTACTGATAAAAGCCAAACAAACAAGGAGTCCTGTGGCACTTTTAAAGACTTAACAAATGTATTTATTGCATGAACTTTTGTAGGAGAAAATCCCACTTCGTCAGATGCATGAAATGGAAAAATGGGTGTTAATTAGTTCCCATGATGCCCACTAGGAGAATATGACTTTAGATGTGCCATTTTTAATATCATTTTAAAAACTCAACAATTTTTCCTTTAAAAAAGCAGTCCCGATTTGCCAAAAAATACACGCCTCAGATAAGCAAAACTTTTAAGCCCTGAAACCTGCATATGTGCTAAAAACATGCTGAAGAGTGATATCTCGACCTTTCTCTGCTTCTGCATGGCTCGAAAGCTACTTCTGACTGTCCCCTCTTCTGCTGTTCATCAGAAATGTCAGCAACCCCTGTGTGTGTTGGACATGTTTTAAAAGTTGCTATGAAACTAATCAAAGGTAAGAATTTCCAAAGGTTTTCCAAAAAGAGTGTAGTGTCTGGTATCCTCCTGTCCTTTAGGGTCTGCCTTTGGATTCCAAATTTACCACTTCTCATTATCATTAAACAGGAGGGCTATGTCTACACTTGTTAATTTAAGTCGACTTTCACTAAGTCGACTTAGTGTGTCTACACTTATAATTAAAGTCGATTTAAAGGGGAACTTAGAAAATCGACCTAAAGCTTCCATACTGGATGCTCTAGGTCAACTTTGTGAGGCTAGGGGGACCTTGGGCAGGTCCATGGTGGAAGGGGGGGCACCCCTTGTGTGCAATGCGGCAAAGGGGGACAGGGACCCTGGCAGGGCATGTGGGCAGGGTGTGACGCTGTCTGGATTTAGGGAAGCAT